>ONZH01005433.1:0-15096 GCA_900303285.1 Rhinella marina | reverse complement strand
CCGCAAAGGGCTTATGTTTTTGTTCAACGAGGGGAACTGTAAATTCGGGGCTAAGTGCAAGTTCAAGCACGAATGCTCTGTATGCGGGGGGTCGCACGAGGCAGTAAGCAGAGAGGTGGGGATGCCAATACAAAAGGGGGTGACGCCGGTTCAAGTGGAAAAGATGGAGCCATACCTAAGTAGGTATCCAGATGGGGCGGCAGCAGTTTTGTTGAGGGAGGGTTTCCGTGATGGTTTCCGGATCCCGTTTAGTCCGTCGGGACCGGTTTTAGTTAAGAAGAATTTGCGGTCTGCGTTGGAGCGCCCGGAGGTGGTGGCGGAGAAGTTGGCCAGGGAGGTTGCGTTAGGTAGAATGGCAGGTCCTTTTGCGGAACCACCATTGGGGAATCTTCGTTTGTCCCCGTTAGGAGTGGTTCCAAAAAAGGAGGTGAATAAGTTTCGCCTTATTCACCATTTGTCGTTTCCTAAGGGTGCGTCGGTCAATGATGGCATAGACCCGGAATTATGTTCTGTGGTGTATACTTCGTTTGACGCGGCTGTGGATTGGGTTAAGAGGTTTGGAACAGGGGCGTTGTTGGCCAAGACGGATATAGAATCGGCCTTTCGGTTGTTGCCGGTTCATCCGGAGAGTTTGCACTTGTTGGGGTGTTTTTGGGATGGGGGTTTTTTTGTTGATCGGTGTCTACCGATGGGGTGTTCGATATCGTGTGCGTATTTCGAGACTTTTAGCTCTTTTTTGGAGTGGGCGGTGAGGGACGCAGCTGGCTGGGGGTCGGTTATCCATTATTTGGACGACTTCCTGTGTATCGGGCCTCCGGATTCTAGAGTTTGTGCAATGTTGTTGCACACGCTGTGTTCGTTGTTCGATTCGTTTGGGATTCCGTTGGCGGTGGAGAAAACATTTGGCCCGGTGACGGAGCTTAGCTTCCTGGGAATAGAGATTGACTCAGTTAGGATGGAGTGTCGGCTGCCTGTGGATAAATTGGAGGATTTGCGAGCGGAAGTGGCCAGGGCGGTGCGGTTGAAGAAGATCAGGTTGAGAGAGCTTCAGTCTTTACTAGGTAAGCTGAATTTTGCGTGCAGGATAATGCCTATGGGTAGGATTTTCAGCCGGCGTTTGGCTGGGGCCACGTCGGGGGTGTCCTTGCCGCATCACTTCGTACGCTTGGGTAGGGAACTACGCAGGGACTTGGAGGTGTGGGGGTCTTTTTTGGAGAAGTACAATGGTAGGTCGTTTTTTATGGGGGAGACGGTAGACGCCTTTGATTTTGATCTTTTTTCAGATGCGGCGGGTGGATGTGGTTTTGGAGCCTATTGTAGGGGGCAGTGGTGTGCTGGTGTGTGGCCGGTTACATGGGTGACCAGAGGCTGGACGAGGAACTTAGCCCTGTTGGAGCTTTTCCCGATAGTGGTGGCGGTTGTGTTGTGGGGGGACTTGTTTCGGGATAAGAAAGTGCGGTTCCACTGTGATAATTTGGGAGTAGTGCAGGCGATTAACTCATTGTCGGCATCGTCGCCGTTGGTAGTTAGGTTGTTGCAGAGGCTGGTGTTGGAATGTTTGTCCAGGAATGCATGGGTGGTGGCGGTTCATATTCCGGGGGTTGATAACTGCATTGCTGACGCTTTGTCTCGTTCACAGTGGGATCTTTTCCGGCAGCTCGCCCCGGAGGCGGAGGAAGTTGGGCGGGCGTGCCCGGGGTTCCTCTGGGATCTCTTGGAAGTACTGTAAGTGGGCTCATCCGGTCATCGCTCGCTCCCGGTACGTGGGATACTTGGAGTTTCCGTTGTTAATGTTTTTGGGGCATTGTAGGGAGGAAGGGTGGTCGGTTGCAAAAATTAATCGGTATGTTGCAGGGTTGGCGTTTGGTTTTAAGTTCAGGGGTATGAGGGACGTTACGAAATCCTTTTTGGTGGGCAGGGCGCTGAAGGGCTGGCGGCGATCACATGTGGTTTTGGACGGGAGACAGCCAGTGTCTTTCCCCTTGCTGTTGGAGTTAGGGAATTGTTTAGCGGCGGTTTGCTCTTCGCCGTGGGAAGTGCGTTTGTTTCGTTTGGCGTTTTCGTTGGCGTTTTTTGCGGCGTTGCGTATAGGGGAGTTGGTCTCACCAACGGTGCAGCGCGTGGGGGGTTTGTTGGCTGAGGACGTGTGTCGGTTTGAAGATAGGGTGGAATTTCGGATTCGGAGATCTAAGACGGATGTCGTGGGGCGAGGGGCCCGGGGGGTTTTATACGCGGTACCGGGTTGCCTGATGTGTCCCGTTCTCTGCCTTTCGGATTATGGGGGGAGGGCAGAGCAGGAGGGGGTTCCGCTATTAGTGCATGAGGATGGTTCCTTTCTGTCCCGTTTCCAATTCCTAGCGGTTTTTCGGAAATGTTTGGCTAAGTTGGGAATCAGGGACAAGGACTATGCGGGTCATTCCTTTCGGATAGGGGCGGCGACGGAGGCCGCGCGCTGTGGTTTAGGCACCGAGGTTATCAAGCGGATAGGTAGGTGGGAATCGGTTAGGTTCCGCTCCTATGTGCGTCCAGAGATGGTGTGAGGGGTTGTATTGTTCTTGGTTGTTTACCCTGTTGTGTGCTGTTGCTTCTTGTCCCCCATTTTGTTGTTTCAGGTGCGGGTCCTGCTCTCATATGGATACTAGGACATTCCTACGTTTTTTGGGGGGCTATTCGTGCAGCGGTTCGTCCGGACGGTCAGCAATTGGGGTTTGCAAGGTCGTCAGCAGTGGTAAGGTGGTTGGGCCGTCGGGGCATGGTTTGGGGAAGTGTGATGCAGGAGGTTCACCGTTTCGTTCGGCTGGACAGGGCCCCCGACGTGCTAGTATTGCACGTGGGTGGGAACGATTTGGGGGCTAGGCCCTTCCGGGAATTGATTAGGGACGTCAAGTTTGACCTGTTGAGGTTGTGGGCTATGTATCCGAAAATTGTGACGGTTTGGTCAGACATTGTCCCGCGGAAGGTATGGCGGGGCGCGCGGTCGGTAGAGGCGGTGAATAAGGCTCGCATCAAGGTTAATCGGGCTGTCGGGCGGTTCATGTCAAGGAACGGAGCGGTGGTGGTGCGTCATCTTGAGTTGGAGAAAGGGGAGGGGGGCTTCTGGCGGTCCGACGGGGTACATTTGAATGCGGTCGGCATTGACATGTGGTGCCTGGCCCTGCAAGGTGGGATTGAAACTGCCTTGGGGGTGTGGAGGGACGCGCAGCCTTAAGGTTGTCAAGGTCTGCTCGTTGGTGGCGGGGGGAGGTCCTTGGAGTCGGAAATAATGTGGAGAGGAAGAAGGGGAGGGCTCCACGGTTGGGGCTGGACTCCCTTGGTTGCTGGTCAATTCTGGTGCGGTTGAGGGGGCCATCAGGGGTGCCTCCGAGCTGGTGCTCAACGGCTGGGGGCAAGGTGGCCTACCCCGGATGGGGTGGTTATCAGGGTTTTGGGGCTCCAAGGACCTCCTCCTGATTAGGTTATGTTCTTGATGGTATATGTTATACATATGTTATTGGGGGTTGGTTCATATGCTGTTGCATATGGGATTCTTGGGATATTTATGTTAATTATTTATGTTTATAATTAATAAAGCGGCTGCTGTGGCCGATAAAATCCAAGACGGTGTATGAGTTTTCTTTAATGGGCTCAAGGAGGGGGAGGCTGCGGGTGATAAGTGGTAGTTATAAGTGGGGGAGTTCACGGGGACAGGAGTAGAGTGGTTTGGTTCTGGTAAGTATGGACGAGGGCGAGCGAATTAACCAATACCACCGTCATGTCATTACTGTATATTATATATGAGAGGTGACCTGAGAGATACGTCATTACTGTATATTATATATGTGAGGGGTGACGCCGAGAGATACGTCATTACTGTATATTATATATGAGAGGTGACCCTGAGAGATACGTCATTACTATATATTATATATGTGAGGGGTGACCCTGAGAGATACATCATTACTGTATATTATATATGAGGGGTGACCCTGAGAGATACGTCATTACTGTATATTATATATCAGGGGTGACCCTGAGAGATGTCATTACTATATATTATATATGAGAGGTGACCTGAGAGATACGTCATTACTGTATATTATATATGAGGGGTGACCCTGAGAGATATGTCATTACTGTATATTATATATGAGAGGTGACCCTGAGAGATACGTCATTACTGTATATTATATATGAGGGGTGACCTAAGAGATACGTCATTACTGTATATTATATATGAGGGGTGACCCCGAGAGATACGTCATTACTGTATATTATATATGAGAGGTGACCCTGAGAGATATGTCATTACTGTATATTATATATGAGAGGTGACTCTGAGAGATACGTCATTACTGTATATTATATATGAGAGGTGACCCTGAGAGATATGTCATTACTGTATATTATATATGAGAGGTGACCCTGATAGATATGTCATTACTGTATATTATATATGAGAGGTGACCCTGAGAGATATGTCATTACTGTATATTATATATGAGAGGTGACCTGAGAGATACGTCATTACTGTATATTATATATGAGAGGTGACCCTGAGAGATACGTCATTACTGTATATTATATATGAGAGGTGACCTGAGAGATACGTCATTACTGTATATTATATATGAGAGGTGACCCTGAGAAATATGTAATTACTGTATATTATATATGAGAGGTGACCTGAGAGATATGTCATTACTGTATATTATATATGAGAGGTGACCCTGAGAGATACGTCATTACTGTATATTATATATGAGGGGTGACCCTGAGAGATACGTCATTACTGTATATTATATATGAGAGGTGACCCTGAGAGATATGTCATTACTGTATATTATATATGAGAGGTGACCTGAGAGATACTTCATTACTGTATATTATATATGAGAGGTGACCTGAGAGATACGTCATTACTGTATATTATATATATGAGAGGTGACCCTGAGAGATACTTCATTACTGTATATTATATATGAGAGGTGTCCTGAGAGATATGTCATTACTGTATATTATATATGAGAGGTGACCTGAGAGATACGTCATTACTGTATATTATATATGAGAGGTGACCTGAGAGATACATCATTACTGTATATTATATATGAGAGGTGACCTGAGAGATACGTCATTACTGTATATTATATATGTGAGGGGTGACCCTGAGAGATATGTCATTACTGTATATTATATATGTGAGGGGTGACCCCGAGAGATACATCATTACTGTATATTATATATGAGGGGTGACCCTGAGAGATATGTCATTACTGTATATTATATTTGAGGGGTGACCCTGAGAGATACATAATTACTGTATATTATATATGAGGGGTGACCCTGAGAGATATGTCATTACTGTATATTATATGTGAGAGGTGACCTGAGAGATATGTCATTACTGTATATTATATATGAGGGGTGACCCTGAGAGATACATAATTACTGTATATTATATATGTGAGGGGTGACCCCGAGAGATACATAATTACTGTATATTATATATGAGGGGTGACCCTGAGAAATATGTCATTACTATATATTATATGTGAGAGGTGACCTGAGAGATATGTCATTACTGTATATAATATATGAGAGGTGACCCTGAGAGATACTTCATTACTGTATATTATATATGAGAGGTGACCTGAGAGATACATCATTACTGTATATTATATATGAGAGGTGACCTGAGAGATACATCATTACTGTATATTATATATGAGGGGTGACCCTGAGAGATACGTCATTACTGTATATTATACATGAGACACGGATCCGTTAGGCTACTCATAGACTTCTATTGTGATGGAGCAAAACGGAATGCCTCTTAAAGGCTTCCGTTTTGCCTTCCATCCTAGAATTCAGTTATATTCCTTTATAAACGAAACCTATAACGGCAGGGCTGTGGAGGTCAAGTCGGTGTTCATTTTGGTGAAGTCATAGTTAGAGTCGCTATAAAATGGACCGACTCTGACTCCAAAAATATATAATAAATTGGTACGGTTAGTTAAATGCAGTATGTGCTGAATATATTTTCATAAGAATTTTGGAAAATTATGAAATGTCCTATAAATGTCTGTTCTATTACTAATCTAATGATCTGGGCTTTTAGCTGAGATGACTGTGTGCTGCCCTTTATGTAGATGCTCAGTAGTGAAGCTCCTCCGCTACAGATCAGAGGAAAAAGGCACTGGGAAGGAATCGCTGCACTCATTTCAGATCTGCTGGAGAAAACAGGATTAAAGGGGTTCTCCCGGAATTAAGAAAATCAAAATACTTAAATATTACCTTATAATAAATATATTTCCAAATAACTTTCATTAGTTATAATGACTCGTTTTCTCTGGGGAGCAATCATTAGGAGAAATAAAATGGCCGCCGTCCTATTAGTACACACTAAACCTGTCCTAATCACACAGGAGGATAAGTTACTTCAAAGCACTGAGGTAAAGAGCTGCCTCATCCTCACCCGCTGCCTGCGGGAAGTAACTTTCCGACCAGCGCCGTAGTACTACGGTGCGCTGATCGGGCGGGTGCAGGAGCGGTGGGAAGGGGTGTCCATCGGGTCCCCGCGTTGCTGTGACGGGGACCCGATGGCCTAGCCCCCTGGATCTCACAGGCAGTAAGCTGGAAGTGTATTACTGTGTGTAATACACTTCCAGCCAATGCATTACAATACAGAAGTATTGTAATGCATTGTAAAGGGGATCAGACCCAATCGCCCAAAAATTAAAAAAAATATGGCTCCCAGAAAATAGGAACACCAATAATAATTTTTATTCTGTTCCAAAATGCATCTTATGTGTAAAACTTTCCAAAAATAAAAATGATTGACATATTGGGTATCGCCGCGTCCCTAACAACCTGCTCTATAAAAATATTACATGAGATGGCCCCCCAGGTGAATGCTGTAAAAAATTTTTTTTAAAAACTATGCCATAACAGCCATTTTTTTCACCTTGCCTCACAAAAAGTGTAATAGCAGGCGATCAAAAAGTTTTATGTACCCCAAAATGGTACCAATAAAAACTTCACCTCATCCCGCAAAAAATGAGCCCCCACATAAGACAATAACTCAAAAAAATAAAAATCAATGGCTCCCACAAACCAATCCATCAAAATCTGTGCTGCAAAATCCATATGGCGCTCCTTCTGTTCTGAGTCCTGCCATGTGCCCCCACAGCAGTTTACCACCACATATGGGGTGTTGCCGTATTCAGGAGAAAATGGGTGAGAAATTATGGGGTGCTTTTCTCCGGTAACCCTTTGTGAAAATGAAAAATTTGGGGCTAAAGCAACATTTTATTGGAAGAAATGAAACTTCATTTTCACAGCCAAGTGTTTCCAAATTCCGTAAAACGCTTAGGGGGTCAAAGTGGCCAGTACCCCCCTTAATATATTCTTTGAAGGTTGTAGTTTCCAAAATGGAGTTACTTTTTTGGGGTTTCCACTGTAGGGGTACGTCAGGGTCTCTCAATTACAAAATGGTGCCTAAAAACTATTCTAGCAAAATCTGCCTCCAAAATCCATATGGTGCTCCTTTCCTTCTGACCACTGCCACGTGCCCATAGAGATGTTTACCAACACATATGGGGTATTTCTGTAAACTGCAGAATCAGAGCAATGTATATTGAGGTTTAGTTTGCTGTTAACCCTTGCTGTTTTGCAAGAAAAAAAATTAATAATATGAATAATCTACCAAAAAAGTGAAATTTTGAAATTTCACCTCCATTTTCCATTAATTCTTGTGGAACACCTCAAGGGTTAACAAAGTTTGTAGCAGCAGTTTTTTTTTATAATTTGAGGGGTGTAGTTTCTAAAATGGGGTCATTTATGGGTGGTTTCCATTACGTAAGCCCCTCAAAATCACTTTATATCTGAATTGGTGCTTAAAAAAATGGTTTTGGAAATTTTGTTGAAAATTTGAAAAATGGCTTCTAAACTTCTAAGCCTTCTAACGTCCGAAAAAAGTAAAATGACATTTATAAAATGATGCCAACATAAAGAAGACATATGGGGAATGTAAAATAATAACTATTTTTGGAGGTATTACTATATATTTTGTAAGTAGAGAAATTGAAATTTGCAAATTTTTCCAAATTTTTGGTAAATTTGGTATTTTTAAAAAAAATAAAAATGAAATATTTTGGCACAAATTTACTACTGTCGTGAAGCACAATATGTGACAAGAAAACAATCTCAGAATGGCTTGGATAAGTAAAAGTGTTCCAAAGTTATTACCACATAAAGTGATACATGTCAGATTTGCAAAAAATGGCCTGGTTAGGAAGATGAAAACAGGCCCGGGGTTGAAGGGGTTAATATGATTTTCAGCTGAATCTCTGTAGGAATGGAGTTCATGAGGAGGCATAAAGTACAGAGAGGAGATGGGGAAGTGGCTGTGTCCTGCTGTGTGATTAGGACAGGTTTTGTGTGTACTAGTAGGACAGCGGCCATGTTCTCTCTGCTTTATGTTTTAGTTTGCTTTTCCTCTGATGTAAAACACCTAGGGCCTTATGTATGAAAACTGTCTGTAGAAGTTTTTTTGCTGTCCGTAGAAACCAATCAGAGCTCCCCTTTCATTTCATATAGTGCTGTGGAGAAATGAAAGGGGAGCTCTGATTGGTTGCTATTGGCAACAAAGAAAGTCTTAGACCTAGATAGTTTTCATACATCAGGCCCTTAGTGAGCTATACCCAGAGAAGCCTGATACTGAAAGTTCAGAGTAAATTCAGATGTCTAATAAAACATATATTACAAACTTTTTTTGTCATGACATATCTGTACTATTGATTTGTGCAAAGTTTGTTTAAAGTTATTGCTTAAACATGCGCCATGTATGAGGGAGTCGAAGACGGATTGAGAGTCAGAGTCAGGGGAAGTTGAGGAGTTGGGGTTTTGACTTACCGACTCTACAGCCCTGTATAACGGAATGCCATAACGCAAGTGCAAACCCTCCCTTAGTCTTTACAGACTAACCAATCAGAGTGACCGCTGACAAAGGACGACTCTGATTGGTCCCTTGCTGACATCTCTCTCTGCTGCCCGTGACAGAGGAGTCACCAGTCCTGGGACAGTTCCTTGTGTCCCAGCATACAATAACAGTTCTGGCTTATCTATATGCCAGGTGCGCAAAGTTAGTTCTCACCTGGGCGTACAATTACATCTAGGTGCAGGAAAGAGTACTCAGCGACGAGGTTGTTCCAATGTTCGTAGATGTAGGCTTCCTCGCATCCTTTTGTCTCTTCATGTAATCCCAGAAAGACTGAATAATGTTGAGATCAGGGCTTTGGATGATGGGTGCTGCTTTTCAGCAAATGGAGTTGGGCATTTGGTCAGGATTAATGGTTTCCTCGGTGCTGAGAAATAGTCAGGCAGATACTTACCCATCATTCAATACCGTCAGGGAGGTGTCTGATTGACTCTAAATTTATTCTGTAGCAGGACAACGACCCCAAAGAGCATTAAGAGCTATCTTCAGTGTAAAGCAGAACAAGAAGTGATGATGTGGCACCACAGAGCCTTGATCTGAAATCCATCTAATCTGGGATTTACATGAAGGAACAGAAGGATTTGAGCAAGCCTGCATCCACAGAAGATCAGTGGTTGGTTCTCCAAGATGTGTTAGTCTAGAAGAGCTGATGCTGTTTTGAAGGCAAAGGGCGGTCACACCTAATATTGCTTGGATGTAGATTTCTCATTTCTTTATTCACTTTGTATTTTGTTCATTGATAAAAATAAACTATTAACATTTCCCTGTAAATCTCCATCTCATACTTCACATTCCCATGTACTGTTATAGTTTCTCCACCAATGGCCATGTATTGTACATACCGAGCTTTATAAAGATTTCTGGAGCGTCTTCCTCTGCACACACTGGATGAAATTCATCTGGGAGTTTTGGATTATGACAGGCTTCACTGGCGGCTACTTCCAGGTCCTTTCCAAATCCATCCAGGAAATCCTTCAATTTCAGCACTGACTCCAACAAAAAGGTGAAATTTCCAACCTGGAAACCAAGAAGTGTTCCATCATATCATAATGCCCAAGCCCCATAAAAGACAATGCTCTACGTATAACATAGGGGATGATTCTATGTAGGATCCTCATCATATACATAGATTGGCCCACGATGACCAATCCACTTTCCAGGAAACTGTTCATCTAGGAATGCTCGGACCTGACACCCATAATATGGTGGTGCACCATCTTGCTGGAAAAACCCAGGGAACGTGCCAGCTTCAGTGCATAAAGAGGGAAAGACATCATCATGTAGCAGTTGAATGGCACCCAAGGTCTCCCGATCTGACCCCCCTAGACTTTTATCTTTGGGGTCATCTGAAGGCAATTGTCTATGCTGTGAAGATACGAGATGTGCAGCGCCTGAAACTTTGGATACTGGAAGCCTGTGCTAGCATTTCTTCTGCGGTGTTGCTATTAGTGTGTAAAGAGTGGGAGAAGAGGGTTGCATTGACAATCCAACACAATGGGCAGCACTTTGAAAACATTTTATAAGTGGTCAGAAACTTGTAAATAACTCATGAAAGAATAAAGTAAGGTTAAAACCAAGCACACCATTGTTTTTCTTGTGAAATTCCCAATAAGTTTGATGTGTCACATGACCCTCTTCCCATTGAAAAAACTAAAGTTGGATTCAAAATGGCCGACTTCAAAATGGCCGACTTCAAAATGGCCGACTTTAAAATGCCACCATGGTCACCACCCATCTTGAAAAGTTTCCCCCCTCCCATATACTAATGTGCCACAAACAGGAAGTTAATATCACCAACCATTCCCATTTTATTTAGGTGTATCCACATAAATGGCCCACTCTGTACATCTCGTCTATAGGAATAACTCTGTATGATATCTTTTAGTTATTACACATCCCGTCTATAGGTATAACTCTGTATGATGCCTTCTAGTTATTATGCATCCCGTCTATAGGTATAACTCTGTATGATATCTTTTAGTTATTACACATCCCGTCTATAGGTATAACTCTGGATGATATCTTTTAGTTATTACACATCCCGTCTATAGGTATAACTCTGGATGATATCTTTTAGTTATTACACATCCCGTCTATAGGTATAACTCTGGATGATGTCTTCTAGTTATTACACATCCCGTCTATAGGTATAACTCTGTATGATATCTTCTAATTCTTACACATCCAGTCTATAGATATAACTATGATGTCTTCTAGTTATTACACATCCTGTTTATAGGTATAACTCTGTATGATGTCTTCTAATTATTACACATCCAGTCTATAGGTATAACTCTGTATGATATCTTCTAATTCTTACACATCCAGTCTATAGATATAACTATGATGTCTTCTAGTTATTACACATCCCGTTTATAGGTATAACTCTGTATGATGTCTTCTAATTATTACACATCCAGTCTATAGGTATAACTCTGTATGATATCTTCTAGTTATTACACATCATGTCTATAGGTATAACTCTGTATGATATCTTCTAATTCTTACACATCCCGTCTATAGGTATAACTATGTATGATATCTTCTAATTCTTACACATCCCGTCTATAGGTATAACTCTGTATGATATATTCTAGTTATTACACATCCCGTCTATAGGTATAACTCTGTATGATGTCTTCTAGTTATTACACATCCTGTCTATAGGTATAACTCTGTATATCTTATAGTTATTACACATCCCGTCTATAGGTATAACTCTGTATGATATCTTCTAGTTATTACACATCCCATATATAGGTATAACTCTGTATGATATCTTCTAGTTATTATACATCCAGTCTATAGGTATAACTCTGTATGATATCTTCTAGTTATTACACATCATGTCTATAGGTATAACTCTGTATGATGTCTTCTAGTTATCATACATCACGTCTATAGGTATTACTCTGTATGCTGTCCTTCTCTAGTTATTATACATCCCATCTATAGGTATAACTCTGTATGATGTCCTCTAGTTATTATACATCCTGTCTATAGGTATAACTCTGTATGATATCTTCTAGTTATTATACATCCAGTCTATAGGTATAACTCTGTATGGTATCTTCTAGTTATTTTACATCCAGTCTATAGGTATAACTCCGTATGATATCCTCTAGTTATTATACATCCTGTCTATAGGTATTACTCTGTATGATATCCTCTAGTTATTATACATCCTGTCTATAGGAATAACTCTGTATGATATCCTCTAGTTGTTATACATCCTGTCTATAGGTATAACTCTGTATGATATCCTCTAGTTATTATACATCCTGTCTATAGGTATTACTCTGTATGATATCTTCTAGTTATTATACATCCAGTCTATAGGAATAACTCTGTATGATATCCTCTAGTTATTATACATCCCGTCTATAGGTATAACTCTGTATGATATCCTCTAGTTATTATACATCCAGTCTATAGGTATTACTCTGTATGACATCCTCTAGTTATTATACATCCCGTCTATAGGTATTACTCTGTATGATATCTTCTAGTTATTATACATCCAGTCTATAGGTATAACTCTGTATGATATCCTCTAGTTATTATACATCCAGTCTATAGGTATTACTCTGTATGATATCCTCTAGTTATTATACATCCAGTCTATAGGTATAACTCTGTATGATATCCTCTAGTTATTATACATCCAGTCTATAGGAATAACTCTGTATGATATCCTCTAGTTATTATACATCCCGTCTATAGGTATAACTCTGTATGATATCTTCTAGTTATTACACATCATGTCTATAGGTATAACTCTGTATGATGTCTTCTAGTTATTACACATCCAGTCTATAGGTATAACTCTGTATGATATCCTCTAGTTATTATACATCCAGTCTATAGGTAAAACTCTGTATGATATCCTCTAGTTATTATACATCCAGTCTATAGGTATAACTCTGTATGATATCCTCTAGTTATTATACATCCCGTCTATAGGTATAACTCTGTATGGTATCTTCTAGTTATTACACATCATGTCTATAGGTATAACTCTGTATGATGTCTTCTAGTTATTACACATCCAGTCTATAGGTATAACTCTGTATGATATCCTCTAGTTATTATACATCCAGTCTATAGGTATAACTCTGTATGATATCCTCTAGTTATTATACATCCAGTCTATAGGTATAACTCTGTATGATATCCTCTAGTTATTATACATCCCGTCTATAGGTATAACTCTGTATGGTATCTTCTAGTTATTACACATCATGTCTATAGGTATAACTCTGTATGATGTCTTCTAGTTATTACACATCCAGTCTATAGGTATAACTCTGTATGATATCCTCTAGTTATTATACATCCAGTCTATAGGTATTACTCTGTATGACATCCTCTAGTTATTATACATCCCGTCTATAGGTATTACTCTGTATGATATCTTCTAGTTATTATACATCCAGTCTATAGGTATTACTCTGTATGATATCTTCTAGTTATTATACATCCAGTCTATAGGTATAACGCTGTATGATATCCTCTAGTTATTATACATCCAGTCTATAGGTATAACTCTGTATGATATCCTCTAGTTATTATACATCCAGTCTATAGGTATAACTCTGTATGATATCCTCTAGTTATTATACATCCCGTCTATAGGTATAACTCTGTATGGTATCTTCTAGTTATTACACATCATGTCTATAGGTATAACTCTGTATGATGTCTTCTAGTTATTACAATCCAGTCTATAGGTATAACTCTGTATGATATCCTCTAGTTATTATACATCCAGTCTATAGGTATAACTCTGTATGATATCCTCTAGTTATTATACATCCAGTCTATAGGTAGTACTCTGTATGATATCTTCTAGTTATTATACATCCCGTCTATAGGAATAACTCTGTATGATATCCTCTAGTTATTATACATCCAGTCTATAGGTATAACTCTGTATTATATCCTGTAGTTATTATACATCCAGTCTATAGGTATAACTCTGTATGATATCCTCTAGTTATTATACATCCAGTCTATAGGTATAACTCTGTATGATATCCTCTAGTTATTATACATCCAGTCTATAGGTAGTACTCTGTATGATGTCCTCTAGTTATTATACATCCAGTCTATAGGTATAACTCTGTATGATATCCTGTAGTTATTATACATCCAGTCTATAGGTATAACTCTGTATGATATCCTGTAGTTATTATACATCCAGTCTATAGGTATAACTCTGTATGGTATCTTCTAGTTATTACACATCATGTCTATAGGTATAACTCTGTATGATGTCTTCTAGTTATTACACATCCAGTCTATAGGTATAACTCTGTATGATATCCTCTAGTTATTATACATCCAGTCTATAGGTATAACTCTGTATGATATCCTCTAGTTATTATACATCCAGTCTATAGGTAGTACTCTGTATGATATCCTCTAGTTATTATACATCCCGTCTATAGGAATAACTCTGTATGATATCTTCTAGTTATTATACATCCCGTCTATAGGTATAACTCTGTATGATGCCTTCTAGTTATTACACATCATGTCTATAGGTATAACTCTGTATGATATCCTCTAGTTATTATACATCCTGTCTATAGGTATAACTCTGTATGATGTCCTCTAGTTATTATACATCCAGTCTATAGGTATAACTTTGTATGGTATCTTCTAGTTATTACACATCATGTCTATAGGTATAACTCTGTATGATGTCTTCTAGTTATTATACATCCAGTCTATAGGTATTACTCTGTATGCTGTCCTTCTCTAGTTATTATACATCCAGTCTATAGGTATAACTCTGTATGATATTCTGTAGTTATTATACATCCAGTCTATAGGAATAACTCTGTATGATGTCCTCTAGTTATTATACATCCAGTCTATAGGTATAACTCTGTATGATATCCTCTAGTTATACATCCAGTCTATAGGTATACTCTGTATATATCCTCTAGTTATTATACATCCAGTCTATAGGTATAACTCTGTATGATATCCTCTAGTTATTATACATCCCAGTCTATAGGTATATCTGTATGATATCTCTAGTTATTTATACATCCAGTCTATAGTAACCTCTGCTATGAATATCCTCTAGTTATTATACATCCAGTCTATAG
>ONZH01005432.1:0-71195 GCA_900303285.1 Rhinella marina | reverse complement strand
TCCTACGCTAAACCTAACTATGCCGTTGGGCATCTATATCTAGGAGCGTGGACGCTGCACATATAGGCGTGTTGCTCCTAGTGACCTCTATGTGCATACAGCAACCAATGAGAGGAGGAGCAAACACACCTACATGTACCACGCAATCAAGACGCTCAATTTGATAGGAGGAGCAAAAGTGCACCTTCAGGTGTGAATGCGCTCTTAGCTTATCTTGAGTAGCATTCTTGTGCACTTTTGCTCCTCCTATCAAATTGAGCGTCTTGATTGCGTGGTACATGTAGGTGTGTTTGCTCCTCCTCTCATTGGTTGCTGTATGCACATAGAGGTCACTAGGAGCAACACGCCTATATGTGCAGCGTCCACGCTCCTAGATATAGATGCCCAACGGCATAGTTAGGTTTAGCGTAGGACCTGCCTGACCTGAGACCACCGTGACGCTGGGTAGGTGGGCACAGATGTGTTTTGATCAAAATATATTGGCTAAGAGTCTCAGATTTTATCATATCAGAATGAGGTCTTAGTTTATACAGTATATATTGTTTGCATCCATTTTTGTGCACTAAAAACCCCCTTTTCTGTGATTTACTTTGATATGTGTAGCCACTGACATCCGCAATCATTATTACATCATCATGCAGGATGTTTTTTATCTTTTTGTCTCTGTGAGTTTTGCTTAGTTTATAACATGTACCTGAGGGAGTGGCACCTTCAGGTGTGAATGCGCTCTTAGCTTATCTTGAGTAGCATTCTTGTGCACTTTTGCTCCTCCTATCAAATTGAGCGTCTTGATTGCGTGGTACATGTAGGTGTGTTTGCTCCTCCTCTCATTGGTTGCTGTATGCACATAGAGGTCACTAGGAGCAACATGCCTATATGTGCAGCGTCCACGCTCCTAGATATAGATGCCCAACGGCATAGTTAGGTTTAGCGTAGGACCTGCCTGACCTGAGACCACCGTGACGCTGGGTAGGTGGGCACAGATGTGTTTTGATCAAAATATATTGGCTAAGAGTCTCAGATTTTATCATATCAGAATGAGGTCTTAGTTTATACAGTATATATTGTTTGCATCCATTTTTGTGCACTAAAAACCCCCTTTTCTGTGATTTAGTCAGAGAATATCATTAAAAAAAATAGTGAATCTGAGTTTGTGGGGTTGTCAGTGTTACCTTTAAATAAGTATTTTAGGCCTCATTCGCCATCCAAACAGAAAAGCGTTACACTGCTGTAAGGTAGTCAGTGAATATCATTTAAAAAAATAGTGAATCTGAGTTTGTGGGGTTGTCAGTGTTACTTTTAAATAAGTATTTTAGGCTTTATTCACCATCCAAGCAAAAAAGCGTGACATTGTTGTAAGGTAGTCAGTGAATATCATTTTAAAAAATCTAATATATAAAGCTGAGTGTATGTGTGTGTGTGTGTATGTCCGCTAAAGGAATCCGCACTGCTGCAGCTACAATCACAAAATTTGGCACACATGTACATCAGGTGTCCGGGAAGGTTTTAGAACAATTTTCAGCTCTCCAGGACGTACCGTTCCTGAGATATTCCCAAAACATGCATTAGCCAATAGGAGCCTGGTCACATGACCCTTATCAGCCAATAGAAGCTCATAGGCAGCCTCCACACACAACAGGCTTCCATGACAACCTAGTCAGTTCACTGCTGTAGGTCTGCTTTAAAGAGGCTTTGGATGAGACTGTTAAAGAGGTATTCCGGTTACCATAAATGTAACTTATGTTTTAGATTAATTCATCATCAATCATTACCTCATATAATGTAAATTTCACATATTTACTGTTTAGTAGTAATATGTATATAAAGATGTATTCTTCTACTGCTACCCACTCTGTTTACTCCTAAATTACTAAGGCATCAACCTGTGATTCAAAAGAAGGATTTAAAAGCCCTACCTCCAGGTCCAACTAAGTCACGCCCCTGACCCGGTCAGGCCACGCCCCCTCTCACTCTGCAGCTGACAGGGATTGCAAAAATAAAGGTTAAAATCACCTTCTGTCGCTGCAGGGGTGAGGGGAGGGTGACTTTCTCCCTGCAGCTCATTGCTCAGACTGCACAGTGCTGCTGTGTGAGAGTGGGGTGTTCAAAAAAACATCCCTGTGTCCATCAAGGCCTTGCGCATGACAGAATTTAATCGTGTGGCTTCATGGGGATGGGGGCACTGCTTCACGTTTGAGGGAATGGTCGGTGAGGTCTGGCTTTCTGGGTTGAAGACAGTGACCACTCTAGCTGCTGTGGAGGTCACAGATTAGATTAAATATACCCGGGCGAAGCCGGGTCTTTCAGCTAGTATTTATATATATATCTCAGTTTGTGGGGTGGTTAGTTTCAAATAAGTATTTTAGGTCTCATTCGCCATCCAAGCAGAAAAGTGTGACATTGCTGTAAGGTAGTCAGTGAATATCATTAAAAAAAAAAAGTGAATCTGAGTTTGTGGGGTTGTCAGTGTTACTTTTAAATAACTATTTGTGGCCTCATTTGCCATAGAAAAAGAAAATTGTCATATAGTGTGTAGTTCTGTGCAGTAACCCATTGTACTCCAGTTCAGCAACCCATTGTTAACCCACTCTGTGGGTGACGGTATTTCTCAAATAAATAGTTAGGTCGTTGTGCGAGGCAGTGAGCAAAGTAAATTTTTTTTGGTGGACTTTTAATTTCCTTTTATTTTAAATTTGTAATCAATCAGTATGTCAGACGGAGCGGTGACAGGCCCTTCACAGGGAAAGGGCAGTGGCACAAATGTTTCTGGAATAGGCACAGGTCACAGCAGAGGAAGGGGACGTGGCATTAGGGGTCACTTGGCGAGGCCAGAGCTACTGGTGTCATCTAGCAGTCATGTGTTGACCACCAACCCAGCGGTTCTTGAATGGTTGACTCGGTCATCCACTTCCTCCCACATGACATCGGACACCCCCAGCCAAGAGTCAGTGGGTTCATCAGATACGTCCCTGGGTTGGCATGGGCCTGGAGCACCTCCACTGCCCTCACCTGTCCTCAACCTGCCTCTGTCCTTTTCGGTTCCCTCAGCCAGAGAAGTACTATATGCTGTGGGCTCTGAGCCACTATACAGTGAGGAAGAAATACTTGAGGACAGTCAGCAGCTACTGGGAAGCCAAGAGGTGGGGCAGAAATCCGCTCCTTCCAGTAGGCGGTCAAGTACTGATGAGGAGAGTGTAGTGGGAGGTGATGTTGAGAGCAGTCAGGCTTTGTACACAGAGACAGTTAGCGACGTGCAAACTGTAGTTGATGATGATGTAGCCAATCGCACTTGGGAGCCAAGTGAAACAAGGGCTTCATCATCCTTATCGTCATCTGCAGACGAGACTGACAGCTTGCGCGTGAGGCAGAGGTGCAGCCAGCAAGTCGGTAGTGTGGGTGGGAGTCAGCGTAGTGGAAGCAGTGCGAGGTCGGGAGCCAAACGGGCACGGGGTAGACCGCACTCTTCACAGGTGCTTTCCGGCTTTGAAAAGAGCGGCGCAGCGGCTCAGCCAGGCAGCCGAGGTACTACTCCATCAGTGCGGTGTTGGTGGTAAAATCGCCTACTCTGCGGTGTGGAAGATTTTTGTTAAGACGCCTGAGGAGGTGAACATGGCAATATGTAGAATCTGTGGTCAGAAAGTGAAGCGTGGCCAGGGTGCTAATGTTGGCACCAAGGCCCTGCGACAGCATATGCAGAGTCACCACAAAGTGGCCTGGGAGAACCGTGGCTCAGATGTCCAGTCGGCAGCAGCAACAGCAGCATCACCCAGTGGCACACAGTCCATTTCAGGCAGTCAAGGCTCCAGCACCTCTGCCGAAGGGAGCTGTCTCTCATCATCTACAGCTCCAGATGCTCCTGCTCCTCCTCCTCTTATTCATTGCCACTCATTACGGCAGCAGTCGTTCACCGAGGCGATTGCAAAGAGACAGCAGTACGCGTCCAGCCATCCTACAGCGCAGAAGCTGACCGCGCTCCCGTAAGTACATATCCTTTACGGCCCACTGGGTCAATGTGCTTCCTGTCCAGCCACATGAGCAACTTGAACAGGTGACGCCACTTTCTCCTCCTCGTTGTCAAACTGGTTATCCTGCGCTAATGTCCGGCTCCTTCTCCACCACCTCAGCCTCCACTGCAGGGCCAAGTCATAGTGCTCCTCCAGCGTACCACATGTGCAGGGCACGGCAGTGTCACGCAGTTCTACGCCTGGTTTGCCTGGGCGAACAAAGTCACACAGGGGAGGAACTGCTCCGCGCCATGCAAGAAGAAATCGATTGCTGGCTTTCTCCGCAACAACTAAAAATCGGAACCATGGTGACAGATAACAAAAAGAACATGGTGTCAGCGCTGCGCCAAGGAGGGCTGAGCCATGTGCCCTGCATGGCGCACGTATTTAATCTAGTTTTCAAACGTTTCCTTAAGTCTTATACCCAACTGCAAAACATTCTAAAAATGGCCAGGAAACTTTGTATGCACTTAAGCCATTCCTACAGCGCCAAGCACACCCTCCTTGAGCTGCAGCGGCAGAATGGCGTCCCCCAACATAGGCTGATATGTGACATTTCCACCCGTTCAAATTCTACCCTCCATATGTTGGACCGACTGTGCGAACAGAGAAAGGCCATAAACGATTTCTTAATGATCCAAGCGGACAGGAGTACTCCCCTGTGTAATTTTGATGTCAGCCAGTGGCAGTTCAAGCGTGACACCTGCCGCTTGCTTAGGCCCTTTGAGGAGGCCACGTTATTTGTCAGTCGCCAGGACTACGGTATGAGCAACGTCATTCCACTGTTTCATGTCCTGGAACAGATGCTGCAAAATCTTTCTGGTCAGGGGACTGGAGACATGGAGACTGCATCTCATGGCCACATGAGTCCGGTGGGGGCTGATCTGGAGGAGGAGGAGGACATTGGAGCACAAGCATTTAGTGGTTTTTCTACCCAGGTGACAGAAGAGGAGGAGCAGGAGCAGCCAGAGGAGGTAGAGGGAGATGCGGAAGATGAAGCAGATGACCGAGAGACACCATGGCAGTATACAGTGGAGTTGGAGGCAGGGAGTCCCTCCGAGTCACTTGCGCAAATGGCCCGACGCATGCTCACTTAAGTAGTGACAGACGAATAGTCACCATCCGGCAGAGGGATGACTTCTGGTTCTCCACCCTCTTGGACCCTCGCTACCGGTCTAAAATGGGGGCCTTTTTTTTCACCTGCTGAGAGGGAGGACAAACTGAAGTAGTATAGAGACATCCTATGTAGTCAGTTGACTGCTGCCTATCTGCGTCGTCGTCCATCCTCTCGCAGGTCTGACCGGGGGGTCCCTCCACGCTCACGTACCACTGCCACAGCTGCTGTGAGGGGGGTCGGGGGTTAGGAGCAGTACCAGCTCTATCAGCAGCAACTTGAGTCTGGAGTCTCTGATGAGCAGCTTTCTTCACCCGCCAAGTCCGGAAAGTACTCACCAGCAGCGGCGGCAGCAGCAGGTAGACCAGGAGCAGACCCTGAACCAGCAGGTGGTGGCATACTTGGACAGCACCCTGCCACCCCAAATTGAAGATCCGCTGGACTACTGGGCAGCCAAACTGGATTTGTGGCCGCAACTGGCCAAGTTTGCACTGGAGAAACTGTCCTGCCCGGCTAGTAGTGTGGCATCAGAGCGGGTGTTCAGTGCGGCAGGGGCCATAGTTACCCCAAGGAGAACTCGCCTGTCCTTCCAAAATGTGGAAAGATTCACCTTTGTTAAGATGAATCAGGATGGATCAGCCAGGATTTCCTCCCACCAACACCTGATGCATCAGATTAGATCAGCCATGATGCGTCACCCAAACCTTCACAAATGAGACTATATTCTTCAGGCTACCTGCCTCAGCCACTCTTATGATGCTGCCACCCGCCTGATGCCACACATTACCAGCTGCTCTTTTACCAGTGACTTTTCCACCAACCTCTCCACTCTGTCACTGACCCAATATGTAGCCTTCTGATGATGCTGCCACCTCAACAATCCAGTCTCCTCATGCTGCTACTGCTGTCACCTCCAGGCTATGTCACCAGGCCACTCTGTGCCCTGATGCTGCTGCTGCCGCTGCCTCCACACGCTGTCTCCCAGCTGCCGCTCCCTCAAAACTATGTAATTGTGCCACTCTGTGGCCTACTAATGCTGCGTCCCAGCTGCTGCCTACTCACGCCGTCTCCCAGCTGCTGCTACCTCCAAGCTATGTAATTGTGCCACTCTGTGGCCTGATGCTGCTGCATCCGCCGCCTCCACACGCTGTCTCCCAGCTGCCGCTACCTCTAAACTATGTAATTGTGCCACTCTGTGGCCTGATGCTGCTGCATCCGCCGCCTCCACACGCTGTCTCCCAGCTGCCGCTACGTCCAAACTATGTAATTGTGCCTCTCTGTGGCCTACTCATGCTGCGTCCGCCGCCTCAACACGCTGTCTCCCAGCTGCCGCTCCGTCCAAACTATGTAATTGTCCACTCTGTGGCCTGATACTGCAGCTGCCGGTACGTCCAAACTATGTAATTGTGCCTCTCTGTGGCCTACTCATGCTGAGTCCGCCGCCACCACACGCTGCCTCCCAGCTGCCGCTATGTCTCCAGTCCCCAGTGCCAGCTGCAGCTATGTCTCCAGTCCCCTATGTAATTGTGCCACTCTGCGGCCTACTGATGCTGCGTCCCAGCTGCCGCCTACTCACACTGCCTCCCAGCTGCCGCTACGTTCAAACTATGTAATTGTGCCACTCTGCGGCCTACTGATGCTGCGTCCCAGCTGCCGCCTACTCATGCTGTCTCCCAGCTGCCGCTACCTCCAAAGCATGTAATTGTGCCACTCTACATTATGTTGCATTTAATTTTTTTTGACTGCTGCTGCCTCTCCCAGGGTATGTCACTGTGCCATTCTGTCTCTTTAAAATTAGTACCAGAGGAGGGCAACTAAAGTCATAACTGGAATGGGTGCACTACAGTACCCAGAAAGATTATCAAAATTAGGGTTATTTACTTTAGAAAAAAGACGACTGAGGGGAGATCTAATAACTATGTATAAATATTTCAGGGGTCAGTACAGAGATCTCTCCCATGATCTTTTTATCCCCAGGACTGTGACCGTGATGAGGGGACATGCTCTGCGCCTGGAGGAAAGAAGGTTTGTTCACAAACATAGAAGAGGATTCTTTACGGTAAGAGCAGTAAGACTATGGAACTCTCTGCCTGAGGAGGTGGTGATGGTAAGTTCAGTAAAAGATTTCAAGAGGGGTCTGGATGTATTTCTGGAGTGTAATAATATTACAGGTTATAGTTACTAGAGATGGGTGGTTGATCCAGGGAGTTATTCTAATTGCCTGATTGGAGTCGGGAAGGAATTTTTTTTCCCCGTGAGGAATTTTAAAGTGAGGAATATTGGCTTCTACCTCACAGGGGTTTTTTGCTTTCCTCTGGATCAACTTGTAGGATAACAGGCCGAACTGGATGGACAGATGTCTTTTTTCGGCCTTATAAACTATGTTACTATGTTACTATGTTACACTCCTGCTGCCTCTCCAACTCTGTTGCCTTGAAATGTATTCGACTGCTGCCTCTTGCAGCTGCTGTTACGGTGCCACTCTGTGGCCTCAAAATTGATTCAAATTTTTTGGACCTTCTGCTCTGCAGTATGTCAGTCGTAAATTTTTTTGTACGTTCTGTAGTCCCATTCCATTATTCATAGCTTAAGTATCCAGGAAACAGAGCTTACTGTAGTTGATGATGATGTAGCCGATTACACTTGGGAGCCGGGTGAAGCAAGGGCTTCATGGTCATTATCGTCATCTGCAGACAAAGATTCGACTGCTGATAGCTCAAGTATACAGGAAACCCTGTTTGTTTTGAACACTCAAATTTTTAAAAGTAAACGATTCCGGCCCCCGGGACACTCAGCAATGAGCATGGGGGAGGCGAGAGGCAGGGGCTCCCACAGGTGGTAGCTCAGCTCCCTGCAGACCGCCAGCTCGATCTCAAGATGGAACTTCTCAGCGCACTGTGTCAACACTGCAATTTTGCCAACGTCAAGGCAAAGCTGTAGCCTGCACTGCACCTCCTCTGCCTTACGTTCCCTGGCATAACCAGCCCCGATACCGATGAGAACATGTACTACAGTTGATCTTAACCAAAAGGCCGAGAATTCTTCTTTACGATCTGCTCTTAAGGGTATGTCACCGTGCCACTCTCCGGCTTGATGCTGGTGCCGACGAAGACGACTACACACACTGTCTCCTAGCTGCCGTTACCTCCAAACTATGTAATTGTGCCACTCTGTGGCCTGATGCTGCTGCGTCTGCCGCCTACTCACACTGTCTCCCAGCTGCCGCTACATCCAAACTATGTAATTGTGCCACTCTGCGGCCTACTGATGCTGCGTCCTAGCTGCCGCCTACTCATGCTGTCTCCCAGCTGCCGCTACCTCCAAAGCATGTAATTGTGCCACTCTACGGTATGTTGCATTTACATTTTTTTGACTGCTGCTGCCTCTCCCAGGGTATGTCACTGTGCCATTCTGTCTCTTTAAAATTAGTACCACTCCTGCTGCCTCCCCAAATCTGTTGCCTTGAAATTGATTCCAATTTTTTGGACCTTCTGCTCGGCGGTATGTCAGTCGTAAATTTTTTGTATGTTCTGTAGTCCCATTCCATTATTCATAGCTCAAGTATACAGGAAACAGAGCTAACTGTAGTTGATGATGATGTAGTCGATTGCACTTGGGAGCCGGGTGAAGCAAGGGCTTCATGGTCATTATCGTCATCTGCAGACAAAGATTCGACTGCTGCTAGCTCAAGTATACAGGAAACCCTGTTTGTTTGAACACAAATCTTTAAAAGTAAACGATTCCGGCCCCCGGGACACTCAGCGATGAGCATGGGGGAGGCGTGAGGCAGGGGCTCCCACAGGTAGTAGCTCAGCTCCCTGCAGACCGCCAGCTCGATCTCAAGACGGAACTCCAAACTTTCTTGGCGTCTTGGGTCAATATTGACATTTTGCCACAGTCCAGGCAAAGCTGGAGCCTTCACTGCACCTCCTCTGTCTTACGTTCCCGTCCGCTGGCATAACCAGCCCCGATACTGATAAGAACATATGCGACAGTTGATCTTAGCCAAAAGGAAGAGAATTTTTTAGTACGGTCTGCTCTTCAGGGTATGTCATCATGCCACTCTCCGGCCTGATGCTGCTGTCGCCGCCAACTGCACATGCCGTCTCCTAGCTGCCGCTACCTCAAAATAAGGTAATTGTGCCACTCTGTGGCCTCCAAATTGTACTACTACTTCTATTGCTGCTGCCACTTCCAGGGTCTGTCATTCTGCCATTCTGTGGCCTACTCATGCTGCTGCCACTTCCAGGGTCTCTCTTTGTGCCACTCTTTGGCCTACTCATGCTGCTGCCACTTCCAGGGTCTGTCATTGTGCCCCTTTTTGGCCTACTCATGCTGCTGCCACTTCCAGGGTCTGTCATTCTGCCACTCTGTCGCCTTCCAATTTTAACAACTGCTGCTGCCACTTCCAGGGTCTTTGATTGTGCCAATCTGTGGCCTACTCATGCTGCTGCCACTTCAGGGTCTGTCAATGTGCCACTCTGTCGCCTGATGCTGCTGCCGCCGCCTCCACACGCTGTCTTCTAGCTGCCGCTAGCTCCAAGTTATGTAATTGTGCCACTCTATGGTATGCTGCATTTAAGTTTTTATGACTGCTGCTGCCTCTCCCAGGGTATGTCACTGTTCCATTCTTTCTCATTAAAATTAATACGACTCCTGCTGCCTCTCCCACTCTGTGGCCTTGAAATGTATTCCACTGCTGCCTCTTGCAGCTGCTGTTACGGTGCCACTCTGTGGCCTTGAAATTTGTTTGACTGCTGACTCTTGCAGCTTCTGTTATGGTGCCACTCTGTGGCCTTGAAATTTGTTTGACTGCTGCCTCTTGCAGCTGCTTTTACTGTACCACTCTCCTCTGCAGCAGCATGTCAGTCGTAAATTTTTGGTACGTTCTGTAGTCCTATTCCATTATTCAAAGCTCAAGTACACAGGAAACCCTGTTTGTTTTGAACACTCAAAATTTTTAAAGGTAAACGATTCCGGCCCCCGGGACACTCAGCGATGAGCATGGGGGAGGAGAGAGGCAGGGGCTCCCACAGGTGGTAGCTGAGCTCCCTGTAGACCGCCAGCTCGATCTCAAGACTGAACTCCGAACTTTCTTGGCGTCTTGGGTCAATACTGACATTTTGTCACAGTCGAGGCAAAGCTTGAGCTTTCACTGCACCTCGCCGCCGCCAACTCCACTTGCCGTCTCCTGGCTGCCGCTACGTCAAAATTAGGTAATTGTGCCACTCTGCGGCCTCCAAATTGTACTACTACTTCCACTGCTGCTGCCACTTCCAGGGTCTGTCATTCTGCAACTCTGTGGCCTACTCATGCTGCTGCCAACTGGCCACACTGTCGTCGTGCCACTCTATAGTCTGCTGATGCTGCTGCCACTGTTATCTCCAACCTGTCTGGGGGGGCTCTGCTTGTATAAGCGTGTAATAGAACAGGTTCAGTCGAAATGTATATGGAATCAGTGAATTGGTGTAAAAAGCGTGCGCTTTTGGCGCTCTAGTAGGATCTTGGGCCTCTGCACGATTCTTTATAGCTGGCGCTAACATTGACCTGTAAGGCTGAGTTCAGACTTAAGTTGTTTGGTGAATTTTGGCCCCTTAACTGCCCAAATACATAAAAGTGTGCAGCGATTCTAAGAAGCCTGTTATGTGCGTGTCACACTGGCTCACAGTATTCTTCCACTACCACAGTACAACACCGAGTGTACTCAAGCGCAATGCTGGCATTCACTGTAATGTTGATTTGTACGCTAATGCTACGCATGGTATGCTAATGGGTACGAATTTGTATGCTAATGCGTACGCATTTGTACGCTAATGTGTACGCATTGTGCGCAAATTCAGTTAATTAGCATACTTTTACAAGTGAAAGGAGTAAAAGAGGAGAAGTCGCGATTCTGACCTTTTTCTATTAACCAGACACCCTCCCCTCTTCCGAGCGGGGGGTGCCTGGTTTAGGCCCATTGACTAACATTATGCTCGGTTGCTCAGCCAGAGCACCCGAGCATACGAGCACTGAAGTGCCCGCTCAACACTACTCCCTATGCGTTTTACTGCAAGGCACAGTGTTCTACACCACTATCCAGGCTCTCTGCAGCCCAAAAGTAGCTGTTTTTTAACACGATTCGCAACGAATTTATTCGGATCGAAGCAAATCTTTTCGGAAAATTCGGCGAACCAGCCGAATCAAATTTTTGAAAAATTCGCTCATCTCTAGTCATAATCATCATAGTTAAAAGAAATAAATGCTTGAAATAGATCCCTCTGTGTGTAATAAATCTGTAATATATATGACTTTCACTTTTTGAATTGAATTACTGAAATAAATTAACCTTTTCTATTGATATTCTAATTTATTGAAATGCATTTGTAAAATGAAATTTATTCAGGCCACGACAAAGATTACTTGTGGACAGAGATGGATTCCTACCACTGAGTACCTTCCTAAGTAATACCACAACGCTGACTATTATTTTACAAGCTATACGCAGGATGCACCTGTATGACATCCGTCTCAGGCAGCTGTTTAACATATACACATGATGTTGGAAAAAAACGTGATGTGAACACAGCCTTACATACTTCAGTAAAAGCAAGCAACTTTCACTGGAGAGAAAAATCAAATCGATTTCTTACAGATAGGGAAGAACAATTTCTCTCAATGACTTGACTACAAACCCTGGTATGGGTTGTATTTGTATAAACAGCATTCAACATGTATGGAGATACAGAAATGTTAATTATACAGAGATCAGAAGAATTACACGTGTAGGTTATAAGTTATAGTTACTAGAGATGGGTCGTTTGAATGATGAATGATTTGCATGAATGTGACTACAGCATGAAACTTGGAGTCGTGACCAGGGGCGTAACTACTATAGCGGCAGGCCATGCGACTGCTATTGGGCCCAGGGCAAGAAGGGGCCCAGTCTTAGTTGGGATTATCTCCTCTTCTACTGGAGGTTAAAACTTAGTCAGGACTTTACCCTCTAAAGAAACAACTTTTAGCACTTGAAGCAGTGGAAAAATGGCCCAAGGGTCATTGAGAAGAGTTTAGGCTGAAACCCTTCTGTGCTCGGTAGGAGACCTGGTCTAATCTTTGCTATGGCACGCTACTGGTCGTGACAGCAATATAATAGCTTGTAATTTTTTGCCCATTTTTTTTTACTTGTACAAAGTTCAGCTTTGTTGTTAATAATATTTGTATAATCAGTATATACTGATTATACAGAGATCAGCTTTACTATTTGTGTGCCACTTATCTCTCTGGACATCTTGGCTGCTCTGGCTAAGGAGGCACACTGTAGTTATATATGAAGGGTATAATTTGTGTGAATATGACTATAACATAAATGTTGTAGTCATGACATCCATGTGATACCCTGTTATTTTTGGGGGATTTTTTTTATACTTGTACACGTGTACTGTGATTTATGTGTGCACCATGTCAATGTAAGTTCAGCTTTGCAGTTACTGTATAATTAGCATGTTTGGTGATACAGGAACACTGACAAATCTGCCCAGTTGTGGCACTATTTAGGAGTGAAGAGGGGGATTTATCTTGGTAGATTTAGTATTTTTTAGTCTATTACATTTCCTCATGTTTGTAACTCGGCTTGCTCAGGATCCTGAAAAGCAAATCTGCCTAGCTGAAGCACCCTTTAAGAGTGGGTAGGGGGGTTTATTGTGGTAGATTTTGTATTCTGCAGTTTATTACAGTTCCATGTGGTGGTATAACAGCTTTCCGAGGATCCTGAAGGTAAATCTGCCTCACTATGCACTTAAAAGTGAGGATGGGACTTTATCTTGGTAGATTTAATATTTTACAGTATCTTTTACAGCTCCACATGGTTCTACCCCAGCTTTCCCAGAATATTGAAAGGCAAATCTGCCTAGCTATGGCACTATTTAAGAATAGGGAGTAGGATTTATCTTGGTAGATTTAGTATTCTGCAGTCTATAACATAGTAACATAGTAACATAGTTTATAAGGACGAAAAAAGACATCTGTCCATCCAATTCAGTCTGTTATCCTGCAAGTTAATCCAGGGGAAGGCAAAAACCCCTGTGAGGTAGAAGCCAATTTTCCCCACTTTAGGGGAAAAAATTCCTTCCCAACTCCAATCAGGCAATCAGAATAACTCCCTGGATCAACGACCCATCTCTAGTAACTATAGCCTGTAATATTATTACACTCCAGAAATACATCCAGGCCCCTCTTGAACTCTTTTAGTGAACTTACCATTACCACCTCCTCAGGCAGAATTCCATAGTCTTACTGCTCTTACCGTAAAGAATCATTTTCTATGTTTGTGCACTACCCTTCTTTACTCCAGACGTAGAGGATGTCCCCTCGTCACAGTCACAGTCCTGGGGATAAATAGATCATGGGAGAGATCTCTGTACTGGTCCCTGATATATTTATACATAGTTATTAGATCTCCCCTCAGTCGTCTTTTTTTCTAATGTGAATAACCTTAATTTTGATAATCTTTCTGGGTACTGTATTCCATTCCAGTTATTACTTTAGTTGCCCTCCTCTGAAGCCTCTCCAGCTCTGCTATGTCTGCCTTGTTCACAGGAGCCCAGAACTGTACACAGTACTCCATGTGTGGTCTGCCTAGTCATTTGTAAAGTGGCAGGACTATGTCTCATCACGGCATCTATGCCTCTTTTGATGCAACCCATTATATTGGCCTTGGCAGCAGCTGTCTGACACTGGTTTCTACAGCTTAGTTTGCTGTTCACTAAAATTCCCAGGTCCTTTTCCATGTCAGTGTTACCCAGTGTTTTACCATCTAGTATGTACTGGTGACTTGCATTCCTTCCTATGTGCATAACCTTACAATTGTCAGTGTTAAACCTCATCTGCCACTTCTCTGCCCAAGCCGCCAATCTATCTAGATCCATCTGTGGCCGTATACTGTCCTCTTCTGTGTTATATACTTACACGGTTTAGTGTCATCTGCAAAAATTGATATTTTACAGTTCCACATGGTGATAGGCCAGCTTTCCCAGGACCTTGAAAGGCAACCCTGCCTAGCTATGGCACTATTTAAGAATGGGGAGTGGGATTTATCTTAGTAAATTTAGTATTCTGCAGTCTGTCACAGTTCCACATGGTGATACACCAGCTTTTCCAGGACCTTGAAAAGCAAATCTGCCTATCTATGGCACTATTTGGAATTGAGGAGAAGGATTTAGGACTTAGTATTTAACCCCTTAAAGACCGGACCTATTTTCATGTTTACATTTTGTATTTTTTCTCTCCGTGTTCCAATAGCCATAACTATTTTTCTGCAGGACAAGATGCATTTTTTATGCCATCATTTAATGTATCATGTCTTATGTATTGGAAAATACAATAAAATCGGGAAAAAAAACACAATTCTTTCAGGTTTTTTAGGGTTTTGACATCACAGCGTTCAATGTGCGCTAAAAATGACATGATATTCATATTCTGTAGCCCAATACAATTGCGACAATACCAAACTTGTATAGTTTTTATTTTGTTTAATTACTTTAAAAAAAATAAAAACCTTTGAAAAAAATCTAAATTTTCTTTGCATTGCCATATTCTGACAGCCCTAACTTTTTTATAACTTGGTCTATAGAGCTGTATGAGGACTTTTTTTGTAATGATCTGTAGTTTTTATTGGTACCATTTTTGTGGTATGTATGACTTTTTATCCCTATTTTGGGGGGGGGAAAGATGACCAAAAAATGGCAAATCTCATGTATTTAATTTTTTCCAATTATGGTGTTTACCAAACAGAAATTTAAAAAATAAAATATTTTAATAGTTCAGACTTTTTAGGACACCGCGATACCTACCGGTAATATGCTTTTTTATTGTTTATATATTTTCATATGTAAAATTGGGTGATTTAAACTTTGAATCATTTTTTATTTTTTTTTTACTTTTTATTTATTGACTATTAGCCCCCATAGGGGGCTAGAACCTGGGATCTTTTGATCCCTTGTCTTATTCACCCATTAGAGATCTATTAGTGTGAATAATATTTTTACATTGTCCCTGCTGCTCTGTGCCTTGTGCACACATCACCAGGGAACTTACCAAGGCAGGTCTGGAAGACATCAACAGCATCTAGGCTGCCATGGTAGCCAATCGGAGCCCCGCAATTTCACTGCGGGAGCTCCGATCGGAAGGCAGAGGGAGCTGCATCCCTCTACATAACTCCACAGTGGCCGCGATCAACGCTGAAGGGTTAAATGACAGGATTGAGTGGGATCGATGTTCCCCGTCCTGGTGACAGCTGTATTATACAGCCAGCACCCACCGCGTATGTAATGGGCTCGCTGCAGAAGTCTGCTCCACACAATTGCAGGCACATAATGCTATACATGTATTATTCGTTAAGAGGTTAATAGTTCTTTTTACAGCTCCACATAATGTGATACCAAGGTTTTCCAGGAATTACAAATCTGTATAGCTATGCTACAGTATGGAGGATTTGGTACTATGGCTGGCCCTTTTTTTAAATCTATTTTGTACTATTACTAAGCAGGAGATTCCTTCCAACAAAATGGCCATGCTCACTGTGTAGACAAAAATTATCCAGACTAAGCCGAGCCCCCTTCTTTGAAACTTCATAGGTCACATGCAATAGCATCAGAGGGAGGTGAGAAGACATGGCTGCAGAGAACAGTTCAATGTTTTCTATTTTATTTTCTATGGTCTGCAAATAACAAAGGCACATAATTATGTTATGTTTTGCTGGTTATTTTTTGTGATTGGATTCTAGGTTTAGCATCCCTTTAAACTTGTAGGTCTTTATTTTTTTCTGTTTTATACAAATGGAAAATTCACATTAACCAGGGATCTTTTCCATATCTCAAGGGGTCAAGTACACTTTCATTGCAAATACAAATACTTTTCTTCACAAATAATATATCTTCCTATCCTTCTGGAACCCTTTCCTCACCTCCCACCCTCCCAGTGGGGTTGGGCATAAGCACTGGAGCAACTAAGGGATCTCCAGGTTTGGAGACTTTTTAAACAGAACCTTGCAGCATGTTTTACCAGTTCCTTCACCTACTTCCTGATGCTCATTTCCTGTACCCTTCCTGTCTCCTAGTCCTTAGGCTTCATTCACACGACCGTATTTTGTTTCCATGTCCGTTTTTTTGCGGACCGTATGTGGAACTATTCATTTCAATGGGTCTGCAAAAAGAACGGAAGGTACTCCGTGTGCATTCCATTTCCGTATGTCCGTATTTCTGTTCCGCAAAGAAGATAGAACATGTCCTATTCTTGTCCATTTTTCTGACAAGGATAGGCATTGTTACAATGGATCCGCAAAAAAAAACTGAAAAACGGATGCCATACGGAACGGCATCAGTTTTTTTTGCGGATCTGCAATTTGCGGACTGCAAAACAAATACGAATGAAACCTAATCCTGTAAACTTCTGAAACAGGGTCAAATGTGCCACTGCAGCCAATGACTGGCCTAAGTGTTAACATGCCCTAACATGCCCACAAGTAGCAGGTCACTACCTGGTCACATGCCACTTGGGGACATGTCACCAGAAAGACTAGTCATGGTGCAGTCGTGCATTTTCATCTACAAGGTTACAGGATGAGAACTTAAAGATAGCTGAAGGGGGCTGAAAAAGAGTGACGTTGAGTAGGTGAGCATGTGTTTGTTAACAGGAACAACACACTGCAGGGGTATTTAAAAAAAAAAGTTCCCAAAGCTGAACAACTCATTTGTGACTTTTCTTGAAATCAAAACACAAAGGGTGAGATTTATCAAAACTGATGTTAAGGAAAACTGGCTTAGTTGCCCATAGCAACAAATCAAATTCCACCTTTCATTTTCCAAAGAAGCTCTAAAAAATGAAAGGTGAAATCTGATTGGTTGCCGTGCCCAGTTTTTCTTTACTCCAGTTTTGATAAATCTCCCCCCAAATTTTTTAATCAGTCCCGGTCCTGCACTCTCCATATTGGACAGTATTTATATCAATCTATGCAATTCAGTTTTTCTTCTGTGGTGTATGTGTACAAAGGAAGCTCTGAAAGCAAAAACTTCAGTGTTTATTTCTTAGCCACCAAAAAAGTCACATGGGCAAATATCGGTACATTGTACATCCGTACTGGTTTGTAATGAAACAAATGGGTCCAAGTCCATATCCTCTCACTCTATTGTCTTGACTACATGTAAATAGAATTTATCTTCACCTCTCAGAGTAAGGCTACTTTCACACTAGCGGCAGCACGGATCCGGCACCTAAAGGGTGCCGACGGATCCGTACTGCCGCTGATACATGTGTGACACACACATTGGGACAAGACACAAAGAAACATACATACATACACACACATACATACATACATACTTACATACTCCAGCCAGGGACGCCGTCAGCACGTCTTCACGCGCCTCCTGCGCGCAGTGATGACGATTCCCCACAGCGCCCTCTGCTGGGCGCAGTGGGGAAACGTCATAGCTGCGCGCAGGAGGCGCGTGAAGACATGCTGCCAGCGTCCCTGGCTGGAGTATGTGAGTATGTATGTGTTTGTGTGTATATGTATGTATGTATGTCTGTTTGTATCTCTGTAGCCGGATCCGGAATGACCCCCCATTGCAAGTCAATGGAGGACAGATCCGGATTACTGGTGTGTCCACACCAAACGGATCCGTCCCCATTGACTTGCATTGGGGGTCATTCCGGATCCGTCTTGGTGCGGATGCCTGGACCGGAGAGCAAACCACAGCATGCTGCGGTTTGTTCTCCGGTCTGAAGACGGAACGGAATGCTTTCAGGAGCATTCCGTTGTCTTCAGTTCAGTTTTGTCCCCATTGACAATGAATGGGGACAAAACTGAAGCGTTTTTTTCCGGTATTGAGCCCCTATGACGGAACTCAATACCGGAATTTAAAAACGCTAGTGTGAAAGTAGCCTAACCAGAGTAATATATCTGATTTGTTTTCAACATTAAACATAAGTTTTCCCTTACCCTAGCCTTAGGAAGGTCAGATTCCAAGTCCCTTTTCCACTTATTAGCTGATAATGGTGGAATAGATGTTTATCAGGTTGGTCCTGAATCCCAACAATGAACCAATCTCCACCCTTTATACTTGACTAACTTTTTAGAAAGTTTAATTCCTTCCAAATGTGGAAAACATGAACGTCATAACAGAATTAAAACTTAGGCTACTTTCACACTTGCATTGTAAGGATCCGTTTGTGAGATCCGTCACAGACTCTCACAAACGGTCCTGAACTGATCAGTTTTGTCCTAATGCATTCTGAATGGAAAAGGATCCGTTCAGAATGCATCAGTTTGCTTCAGTTCAGTCTCCATTCCATTTTGGAGGCGGACACTAAAACGCTGCTTGCTGCGTTTTGGTGTCCGCATGAAGAAACTGATGCAAACGGATCCGTCATGACTCACAATGTAAGTCAATAGGGACGGATCCGTTTCGGCTGACACAATAGAAAACGGATCCGTCCTCCATTGACTTTCAATGGAGTTCAAGACGGATTCGTCTTGGCTATGTAAAAGATAACACAAACGGATCGGTTGTATTATCATGACGGATCCGTTTGTGAGAGCCTGGACGGATCTCACAAACGGATCTTGCAAACGCAAGTGTGAAAGTAGCCTAAGGTGTTCATCTAAATATATGACCATAGAAATAGATGACCATAGAAATCCATGTCTTTCTAATATCATTAAAAACATTCATCCATAATTAGCCTTTTCCAAATTAATAACATTTTCTCGACCAATCCTCCAAATCCTCTCTATGGTATGGCCAGACCCCCTTCTGCTTTTGATCTCCAGAGTTTTGTAATAGAAATTCATGATATTTTACATCTGTATAAAAATATTTTAAAGATCTGCTGATGATTCTGATGTTCTACAAGTGTATTAAACGTGAGAGTGACTGAAGCAGTTATAATAGTCTAGGAAGACTTCTCGAGATCAAGGCAGGCTTGTCCCACTGGAGGTTAAAGCCTGATCTTTCTTTTTTATAACTGTCCCAAAAGTGAGTTTATATATCTGTCCAATCTTTCACAAACCAAATTCCTAACTACATAAATTTATCAATGGCCACAGTCAAACTTAAATCCCAAATCTTTTGTGTTTCTGTCTTGCTAAATGGGTCAAGGGAAGAACTTTGCATGTTTTATGTTCACCTCAAAGCCTGTGAAGGATTCAGCATTCCCACAGATGTCCATGTCTAATGTTAATGATTTTTCTATATTATCTAAAGGTAATCCAATATCATCTGCAAGCAAATTACATTTTTATGGCCTTGTTACCTATCTGTATTCCCTTTGTATCCTCAGCATTCATAATGTATGTGGCTGTCTTAATAGAGGAATAATGTTTATATCATGGTTGGACTAGCCATATTTATGCTTTTTAATAATTATGCATGACTATAATAAATCTTTCCAAATTAATGTCCACCAGATAGCATCTAATTATTCCATGTTTTCCTGTGTAATCTTTTATCATACTCCGTTTGCATCCTCTAATATGAGCTGTACTTGGCTTTTTGAAGCTCCAGTTATTTCCAAATTTATTGATTAGCTGATGGCAGTCAATGTGCAAGTCATGTTAAAAGTAAAATGATAAATGAAAGCTATAGAACATTGGATTCTTGACAGCTGTCTGGTCTGGAGATGAGCTGAAATGGTATCCATAGTGACTTCATATCATGTGCAGCCGCCTGTTTAACAAGTTCTTGGTTCTCCATTAGTGGTTTATGCCTTAACTTGTGTGCCGGCCCCTTGATTCTGACTAGACACAATTGGGACCATGGTACAAAGGAGGCATAAAGAAAGTATGCAGGGTCTGCTAGTGAGAGTAGATGCAAGGCCCCAGCATTGGTTCTAGTGTCACCCCTTTAATATGGATATTTAGCCAATATCTTTAGCTTGTGCAACTGCAGAAATATAAACAGAGCTGACCATAAAGCCCAATGGAGCTGGAAGCAGTCAGTGATGATTCTTTTTACATTTACTGGTGTGAAGTTATCTTTTAATGCATCTAGTAAAATATATGATTTTATTTAGTCCTACTTTCACATATACTATGGTTTTTATAATTCAGTAATAAGCCTCAGGAAAATATTTTTTTTGCTATTTTTTAATTTTTATTTTAAAGGGGTTCTCCAAATTTTAGTCCCCTTCCTACCAGACCTGTGGAAGGAAGCATACTTACCTGTTTCCTGCCATTTCATTCAAGGTTCTTCAGTACATCGCTGCATTCCCAGGGATGTGCCACTTGAGGGACACATCACCACTGCAGCCAGCCATTGGGAGCAGTGGCACACGTGACCAACGTCAGTGCCAGAAGGTGACAAGCAGGGACCAGAATGTGGTGAATGAATGGACAAATAAATGGTAAAGCATTGGGTTACTGCCTGTACCACGAGCCACACAAGAAAGGCAGCAGGAGATTAGGGAGGTACACAGGTGGCTCAAGAACTGGTGTAGGCAGGAGGGATTTGGGTTCTTGGAGAACTGGGCCGACTTCTCTGTCGGCTACAGGCTCTACCGTAGGGATTGGCTGCACCTCAATGGGGAAGGGGCAGCTGTTTTGGGGGAGAAGATGGCTAGAAGGCTGGAGGAGTGTTTAAACTAGGGACTTGGGGGGGGGGGTAACTACATTATAGGAGGGGAAGATAGTGCAGATAGAGACTTGGGGCAAGGTAATAGAACTGGGGGAGGAATGGAAGGAGGAACTAGAACAGATCAGAAGGAAAGGTGTAGGGGAAAAAATATACATCAACCTCTTAATTGTATGTACACTAATGCCAGAAGCCTAACTAATAAAACTGGTGAACTGGAATTAGTGATGTATGAGGAGGACTATGACATAGTGGGAATAACTGAGACATGGTTGGATGATAGCTATGACTGGGCAGTCAACGTACAGGGTTACAATCTTTTTAGAAAGGATCGGCAAAACCGGAGAGGGGGAGGGGTCTGCCTTTATGTAAAATCGTGCCTAAAGCCCACACTCCGGGAAGATATAAGTGAGGGACATGAAGATGTGGAGTCACTGTGGGTAGAAATAAATGGAGCCAAAAACAATAATAAAATACTAATAGGTGTTTATTATAAACCACCCAATATATCAGAGACCACAGAAAATCTACTTCTAAACGAAATAGACGAGGCAGCAAATCATAATGAGGTCATTATTATGGGGGACTTCAACTACCCAGATATAGACTGTGAAACTGAAACCTGTACATCTTATAAAGGAAATAGGTTCTTGGCAATAACCAAAGACAATTACCTTTCCCAACTGGTTCAGGACCCCACTAGAGGCCATACTGGACTTAGACACCTGGGAAACAGTGACCATAACATAATAACCTTCCAATTGTCATTCAAAAGAGCGTTTCTTCAGCGAGGAACAAAAATACCAAACTTCAAAACAGCTAAATTTAGCAAACTAAGAGAGGCCATAGGCCTAACTAACTGGGACAAAGTCCTCAAAAATAAAAATACAGCCACAAAATGGGATATTTTTAAAAGCATCCTAATATCTAATTGTGAGAGGTACATACCTTATGGGAATAAAATGATAAGAAACAAGAAAAAACCAATGTGGATAAATTGAACTGTAAAGAAAGCAATAAATGACAAAAAGAAAGCATTTAAATCACTAAAACAGGAGGAGAGTGAGGAAGCATTGAAAAACTATAAGGAAAAAAATAGAATATGTAAAAGACAAATAAAAGCAGCCAAACTAGAGACCGAGAAATTAATCGCCAAAGAGAGTAAAACTACCCCTAAAATGTTCTTCAATTATATAAATACTAAAAAGTATAAACCTGAAGGTGTCGGCCCCTTACAGAGTAATGAGGGGGGAGTTGCAGAGAGCGATGAGGAGAAAGCGAAGTTACTAAATAACTTTTTCTCCACTGTATTCACTGAGGAAAATAAACTGTCAGATGAAATGCAGAGTATAAAAGTAAATTCCCCTTTAAAAGTGTCCTCTCTGACCCAGGAAGAGGTACAGCAACGTCTTAAAAATATTAAAATAGACAAATCACCAGGACCGGATAGCATACACCCCCGTATCCTAAGAGAATTAAGTAATGTCATCGACAGACCCTTATTTCTGATATTTAAGGACTCTATACTGATGGGGAGTGTTCCACAGGATTGGCACATAGCAAATGTGGTGCCAATATTCAAAAAGGGTCCAAAAACAGAGCCTGGGAACTATAGGCCGGTAAGTTTAACTTCTGTTGTGGGTAAACTGTTTGAAGGTTTTCTGAGAGATGCTATCTTGGAGTACCTCAATGAAAATAAGCAAATTACTCCATATCAGCATGGCTTCATGAGGGATCGGTCATGTCAAACCAATTTAATCAGTTTCTATGAGGAGGTAAGTTCTAGACTTGACCGCGGTGACTCAATGGATGTCATATATTTGGACTTCTCCAAAGCATTTGACACGGTACCACATAAAAGGTTAGTATATAAAATGAGAATGCTTGGCCTGGGAGAAAATGTCTGTATGTGGGTAAGTAACTGGCTCAGTGATAGAAAACAGAGGGTGGTTATTAACGGTAGATACTCAGATTGGGTCACTGTCACTAGTGGGGTACCATAGGGGTCTGTATTGGGTCCTATTCTCTTCAATATATTTATTACTGATATTGTAGAAGGTTTGCATAGTAAAATATCAATTTTTGCAGTTGACACTAAACTGTGTAAAATAATTAACACAGAGGAGGACAGTGAACTGCTACAGAAGGATCTGGATAGACTGGAGGCTTGGTCAGAAAAGTGGCAGATGAGGTTTAACACTGACAAATGTAAGGTTATGCATATGGGAAGGAATAATGCAAGTCACCAGTACATACTAAATGGTAAAGCATTGGGTAACTCTGACATGGAAAAGGGCCTAGGAATTTTAGTCAACAGCAAACTAAGCTGTAGAAGCCAGTGCCAGACAGCTGCTGCCAAGGCCAATAAGATAATGGGTTGCATCAAAAGGGACATAGATGCCCGTGATGAGAACATAGTCCTGCCACTTTACAAATCACTAGTCAGACCACACATGGAGTGCTGTGTACAGTTCTGGGCTCCTGTGAACAAGGCAGACATAGCAGAGCTGGAGAGGGTTCAGAGGAGGGCAACTAAAGTAATAACTGGAATGGGTGGACTACAGTACCCAGAAAGATTATCAAAATTAGGGTTATTCACTTTAGAAAAAAGACGACTGAGGGGAGATCTAATAACTATGTATAAATATATCAGGGGTCAGTACAGAGATCTCTCCTATCATCTATTTATCCCGAGGACTGTGACTGTGACGAGGGGACATCCTCTGCATCTGGAGGAAAGAAGGTTTGTACATAAACATAGAAGAGGATTCTTTACGGTAAGAGCAGTGAGACTGTGGAACTCTCTGTCTGAGGAGGTGGTGATGGTAAGTTCACTAAAAGAGTTCAAGAAGGGCCTGGATGTATTTCTGGAGGGTATTACACGTTATAGTAACTAGAGAGGGGTTGTTGATCCAGGGAGTTATTCTGATTGCCTGATTGGAGTCGGGAAGGAATTTTTCCCCCTAAAGTGAGGAAAATTGGCTTCTACCTCATAGGGTTTTTTTTGCCTTCCTCTGGATCAACTTGTAGGAAAACAGGCCGAACTGGATGGACAGATGTCTTTTTTCGGCCTTATAAACTATGTTACTATGTTACTATGTATAACAGCAGGTAAGGAAACATTCCTCTACACTGGTCCAAGGGGGGTCCAAAATAGTTAAAAATCCAAAGAACCCTTTTAAGGTAGTTTGTTAAATGAATATTATTTACCCCAAAAAATATTACTCAAATTATCCTATGTATAGCAATGTCAAATATTTCTACAGTTTGTACCACTCAATGTTGCTATAGCACTGAATAAAAGACTCCAGCTTGTTAATTGATGGGCTTTTGTGCACAGGGACAGTGAAATTAGCCTGTTAACTTGAATGTTTCAAGCAAGAAGGGGTTAAGTTATTTCAGATTTCACTTTACTTTTAAGAATGCAATTTGTAACCCTTCAGTGCATTCAATAAATGACAATAAAAAAAATTACATTCTCTGTCTTATGATAAAAATGTTGAAAAGCGTTGACAATGTAATTATATGGTAAAGTTGACACCAATAAAGGTAAAAGCCAAGAAATTACTGATGTTTGAAAGTGAAAAACTTTTCTTTCACACCTTCTTTCTATAAATTCACTGGCATGAATCCAGCACATCTATGTGTAGCAGAGTGTTGCTTTCAAGTACCTGTAATCCTGACTATTACTTTATTACCTTGTTTGATAGATATCCTGTTGTCTTTGGTGTTGCTTTAATGCAAGCAAAAGAATATTCTATGACAGTCCAGGCCATTGTGTCAGGCAGCGAGCGGGTAAACTAAGCTAATTTATCCATGCAGAAACCTAGTGGGGAACAGACTGTACAACTGCAATTCTTTATCCTAGTCACGTCTCCAGATTCCCTGAAGGAAAACAAGGTTAATGGTGGGAAATCCTTTATGTCTTGTGCTCATTATGGTTTCAGTTGTGAGACTGGTGGTGGAAAAACAAGTGGCGAAAATTCCATAACCCTGCAGAAGAGAAGCTAAATAAATACATGTATTCCATATTACAGAGACAGCACACTAAGGGAGAGATTGATCAAAAACCAGTGTTTTCCAATATCTCCTGCACTGCTGGCGAGTGCGCCTAATTTATGACAAGGTGCAGCCTCATCCTAAATTAGCCTGGCAGTCTGTGTGCCAGAATGAAATCTACAGCATCTCCAAGATAAATGTGTCAGGCCCACTGGCATTGCCCCCTCCCTTGTCATACCTCCTTTTCAGGAAAGTTTGTTGAAAGTAGCACTTAAAAAGTCACAGACATGGTATTTGCAACTTTTTTACACCTCAAAAGTGATGTGTGGGGAATAATAAATTATCCCCTGTCTACAGGTAGTACAGACTTAAGGCACTCTGGTGGGCTACTGTACAGGATCTACAGCATGCAAAACTTCCATGTGCATGTGCAGTATTTAGATCACTATTTAAAGGGGTTATCCAAGATCTATAATGCCACCCCATATGTCCGGGCCCTCATGACGGAAACAAGCCTCTCTAGCATCATGGCCTACTCTATGGAACTGCCAGAGATAGCTGAGTACTCTTGACATCTCCAGCAGTCCCATAGAGTTCAATGGAGCAGCAGCTTGCATGTGTTTCTGCCACACCATTCAAACAGGGGAACACAGACCCCCATTCTCTTGACTGTCAGGAGCCCCAGCTGTCAGAACTATGCTGATCAAAAACATTTCTCCTATCCTTTGGATAGATGATACGTTGAAGGTTATTCCAATTTTAGGAATCTGTCATATTCACAGGTTATGCCACAAATGTATATTAGGTGCGGGTTCTCAATGACCTTAGTTATTGAAGTCTAATAGAATTATGCAGAGCTGACCAAGCAACATTTGGCTCTTTCTTTAGATTTCAATTGAGAAAGCCTTTTGCAAGCATTGCTACCTTTAAAATGAGCTGTATCAAGAATGCAGCGGCCATAAGTTGGTGAATGGGAGTTAGCAAACAGAGATGACCCCACAGTCATCATTTATGGATATGCAAAATATGCCTAAGATATGAACAACCCTTCTGAATATGGACATACCTTTTTAACATAGGCAGTTACATTTCTTTTTCTTCCTTGTTTTATAGAACAATCATTGAGGCTCAAATTATATTTTTTCTTGATTTTAGAGGAAAACACTCAGTTTGCAAAATGTATAAACATAATCATCTAATCGTATTTACAATTATAGTCATTATAATGCTTCTTTAGTCACCTAAATTCTCCATTACAGTTTTTTTATCAACCATCTTACAGTCATGCACATAATTCAGGTGCTATGATCTAATAGGCAACATCTATTACAATTAAGATTTAAAAAAAGCAATGTCTACTTTTCCTTACATTTGTCACCATTTTAAAATAAACACTTGTAATTCTAACTAATACAGGCTATACAAGTAGAATCGTTGTGTTTTTTTTTTTTGTTTTTTGTTTTTTTGCATTTCAATGGAGTCTCAATTACCCTGTATTGTTACTGTGTTTTGGAGAAAATGTGTTGTTGCTATGGTAATCTGATTTGGGATTTTTTTCTGTAAAATATTACATTTTGACTTTCTACACTTTAATTTATAGTTTGTATGAGTTTTGTAGACATATGGAGGGCAAATGAATAATAAATTAGTTGCAGTATATAGCAATCATTAAGGGTAGATTAATAAAATTGTCAATTTAATTATAAATATCTGTGAAATCCTGGGTAGATGGTAAAATGCCCAGAGGCTTAGATTTAGCTGCATATACTGTGGCCATTCATCTAAAAAGTGGCATCCTCACAGCCTTGGGCTTGCATATGTGCTGCCCATGCATGCTGTAGTCCCAATGAAACCATACCCTACATTTTTCACAAAAAGACTCACATCATAAATTATAATTCCCGTCCTGTATAGGAACCATATTCAGGGTTCCTAAATTGTTTGGTGAAGCCATATTTGTAGTTAATATATTAATAAAGCTATTATCAATAAGCTAACTTTTATTAGAATACATTTATATACAGGATCAGCAAGGGGAATTTATTGTTCATTTAAAGCAACTTTTCAGGCTCGCCCAGGGGCGTAGCAATAGGGGAAGCAGGGGAAGCAGCTGCTTTGGGGCCCAGACCCACAAGGGGCCCCCTCAGGAGGGAAACTAAAAGATTTTATTGTCAGGGCCCCCTCAACAGTATTATACAATGACATTATATACAGTGACACTATAGGAAACGGATGGAGCGGCTGTCAGGCCTTGTCTGGGAGAGCTCAATCTTGACTAGCCACAAGAGTGAGGGTTGCATGTGAGTTCGGGGTTGCGAGGAAGTTTCTGGGGGGGCCCCATTCAAAAATTTGCTGTGGGGCCCAGTTAGTTGTAGTTACGCCACTGGGCTCGCCCTTGCTAAGGGTCATTTGCCTCGGTGTACATTTGCTAAGTGTAACTGCCATTCTATTTTTGTAATGTGTAGGGGCAGTGATACTGACCATTTTTGTAATATACTTTAATTACTGAAATCGTACATTTCTATTAAAAAAATAGAACTAAAGTGGCCCATTTTGAGCCTTAACAACACTCCTCTGTCTTCAGTTTACATAACACAGTCAGTGTTAGCAAGTCTCCACTGTTCTGTAAACAGAAGACAGAGGAGCATTGCTAAGACTCAAAATGGGCCACTTTAGAGATATTTTTCTAATAGAAATGTATGATTTCATTAATTAAGGTATATTACAAAAATGGTTAACATCACTGCCCCTACACATTACATAGTAAATGTTATAGGGCTAATTAATTACTAATATTTTGTGTGATATTAATAATCAATATTCATAAATAGACGTAGCCGGCTGACGCTAGCTCCGCCTATTTATTCCCCACACAATTCTATTCCCTTCACGCTACGACTACCTTATACTGTAACGGCGGCTACAAAGACAATGTAAACGGTACTTTAAATAATAAAAAGGATTTATTACAAAATAACACGTCTATGGTCTAATATTTAGACTATATCTATTATATATTTATATTGGTGTATATAAATATATATACATATAGCCGCACAACAATACAATAACACACCCTCAGTATAAAAACTCAACTAAACTACACACTCCCACTAGTAATTTCCACCCACAATACTAACTAGATAATACACACACTCACAATATACAGATAGCAGCCCACCCTCACCTATACTATACTGTCCCTGGGATATAAAGGGTTAAATAACAGTAGGGGATAATGAGGGATATTGCAGGGGTTAAATGGTGCAGGGGTACCACAGGGCAGGGGTGCAGGGAGGTATGGCAGGGGTTAAATGGACAGGGACACTGGCAGGGCAGCAGGGGTTAGCCCAGGTTCCACAGGGAAAGGGTGCAGGGTGGTATGGGCAGGATGGTTACAGGGGTTAGAGCAACAGGGGTTGGATCATGGGTTAGGGAAAATAGGGCAGCTGGGGTATTGCAGAGGTTACAGGGAAAGCATTGGTGGTTCAGGGGTTAAAAGGTAGGGCAAGGGTTAGGGGTTCTTGGGATACTTAGACCAATCCTTGCTGGAGCTCTGTCATGGTGACCTTTCCCCCATCTTCCTTCAGGTGACTCATTCAGGAGACTGCCTTCTCTGGCCCCCACAGTTGGCTATATTCTATATCTGAGCCCCCTCCCCCTTCAGGTGAAAGCAGTGAGGTGTAGTGATACTAGCCCAACACCCCCTACAGGGAACCTTTTGCTGATAGCACACGGATCTACTTTCTTTTGATCTATTGATCTCATCAGCCTCCATGTCTCCGGCCATTGTAATGCCCGCCTGAAAGTTTCTGCTATCAGTTTAAGATAGAGGGAAGTGCATCCATCACACCTATTGAGACAAAAGGGTCTAAACATATGGCCCCTTTGTCTTCCCCCCATACCCCAGCAGGCATGTGGCATTCCTGCAGGAGGGGGGCTTTGAATAGAGTGAAGTGAATACTATGTATCTTGGCACTACCAGCACTTCCTTCTACAGTAACATAGTAACATAGTTTATAAGGCCAAAAAAACGACATCTGTCCATCCAGTTCGGCCTGTTATCCTGCTAGTTGATCCAGAGAAAGGCAAAAAACCTCTGTGAGGTAGAAGCCAATTTTCCCCACTTTAGGGGAAAAAATTCCTTCCCGACTCCAATCAGGCAATCAGAATTACTCCCTGGATCAACGACCCATCTCTAGTAGCTATAGCCTGTAATATTATTACACTCCAGAAATACATCAAGGTCCCTCTTGAACTCTTTTAGTGAACTTACTATCACCACCTCCTCAGGCAGAGAGTTCCATAGTCTTACTGCTCTTACTGTAAAGAATCTTTTCTATGTTTGTGTACAAACCTTTTTTCCTCCAGACGCAGAGGATGCCCCCTCGTCACAGTCATAGTCCTCGGGATAAATAGATTATGGGAGAGATCTCTGTACTGACCCCTGATATATTTATATGTAGTTATTTAATCTCCCCTCAGTCGTCTTTTTTCTAAAGTGAATAACCCTAATTTTGATAATCTTTCTGGGTACTGTACTCCACCCATTCCAGTTATTACTTTAGAACGCTCTCCAGCTCTTCTATGTCTGCCTTGTTCACAGGAGCCCAGAACTGTACACAGTACTCCATGTGTGGTCTGACTAGTGATTTGTAAAGTGGCAGGACTATGTTCTCATCACGAGCATCTATGCCCTGTTTGATGCAACCTTATTGACCTTGGCAGCAGCTGTCTGACATTGGTTTCTACAGCTTAGTTTGCTGTTCACTAAAATTCCTAGGTTCTTTTCCATGTCAGTGTTACCCAGTGTTTTACCATTTAGTATGTACTGGTGACCTGCATTATTCCTTCCTATGTGCATAACCTTACATTTGTCAGTGTTAAACCTCATCTGCTACTTCTCTGCCCAAGCCTCCAATCTATCCAGATCCATCTGTAGCAGTGTACTCTTCTGTGTTAATTACTTTACACAGTTTAGTGTCATTTGCAAAAATTGATATTTTACTGTGCAAGCCTTCTACAAGAGGTTTATACTGAAGAGAATAGGGCCCAATACTGACCCCTGTGGTACCTAACTAGTGACAGTGACTAGAGATGAGCGAGCATGCTCGTCCGAGCTTGGTGCTCGTTCGAGCATTACGGTACTCGTAAGTACTTGCTGCTCGGACGAGTATCTCGCCATGCTCGAGGAAATGGCATCTCCCGCATTTTGAATTTTTGGCGCCTATAAACTCAGCCAATCACAAGCCAGGAGACTCTGCGGTACACCCAGCATCCCGTGGGGTCCTTACATGTCGATAGCAGGGGTTGGATGGCCTGATTAGGTGACCCTGGAATATACTAGTGACTGCCCGTGGTGCTCGGCTCAGATGCTGTCTAGATGTCGTTAGGGACAGATCTGCTACGTTTCAGGGAGAGTGTTAGGGTCTGGATTTAGTTCTCTGTTAGGCAGGAGTGATATCAAAAGAACCCAACAGCCCTTCTAAGGGCTACAAGACACTTTTTTTTGTCTCTGGGCTGGCTGGCACTAGTAGTGCAGCTATCGCCATATAAAACAATTTTTTTTTAATAGTTTTATCTCAGTGATACAAATCCATTTCATACAGCTGTGTGGAACCATTTTGTGTGTCACAATTCAGCTGTCCACTCACCACAAACCACAATCCGTATTTTCTGTCCAGGTGACCTATACTGTACGTCACGTAATTAAAAAAGGTCTTTTGCTCTCACTGATACAGCTACATTAGAAAAATCTGAGTGCGACATTTTTCTGGGTTGCAGTCTAAATAGCCACAGTCAGCAGGGGCTGAGTTTGCTCTCTGATATTTTCTGCACGTCACGTTAAAAAAATATATATATATAAAAAAAAACATTTTAAAAAATAGTTTTTTTGTTGTTTTATCTCAGTGATAGAAATACGTTTCATACAGCTGTGTGGAACCATTCTGTGTGTCACAGTTCAGCTGTCCACTCACCACAAACCACAATCCGTATTTTCTGTCCAGGTGACCCATTCTGTACGCCACGTAATTAAAAAAGGTCTTTTGCTCTCACTGATACAGCTACATTAGAAAAATCTCTGTGCGACATTTGTCTGGGTTGCAATTAAGCAGACCAAGTCTGACTAATCTAATAGTTCCAGTGTAATTGCTCCATACGGTACGTAATAACATACGTAATTTTGCTCTAACTTATCCACCTATATACAAAGCACAATCTGTATTTTCTGTCCAGGTGACACATTCTGTACATCACTTAATTAAAAAAGGTCTTTTGCTCTCACTGATACAGCTACATTAGAAAAATCTCTGTGCGACATTTGTCTGGGTTGCAATTAAGCAGACCAAGTCTGCCTAATCTAATAGTTTCCGTGTAATTGCTCCATACTGCACGGTACGTAATAACATACGTAATTTAGCTCTAACTTATCCACCTATATACAAAGCACAATCCGTATTTTCTGTCCAGGTGACACATTCTGTACGTCACTTAATTAAAAAAGGTCTTTTGCTCTCACTGATACAGCTACATTACAAAAATCTCTGTGCGACATTTGTCTAGGTTGCACTTAAGCAGACCAAGTCTGCCTAATCTAATAGTTTCCGTGTAATTGCTCCATACTGCACGGTACGTAATAACATACGTAATTTTGCTCTAAATTATCCACCTATATATTAACTTGTTCAGATTGAACAAGTTTGTGGGTTTCAGTACAGCAGGCCCATTTTTTTTTTTGTACATATAATACACTTATATGTTGAACCCCAGGGCAAAGGGTCGAGGACGAGGACATGGGCGTGGGCATTCAATTACTGCAGGGGGCAGAAGCCATGGTCCTGGGCAGGGTGAGACAGTACCTGCTGATGAGTGAGCAGGGGAACGCTGCAAAGCTACACTCCCTAGCTTCATGTCTCATCTTACAGGGACACGTGGTAGAGGACTGTTGAAACCACAACAGTGCGAACAGGTGGTGTCGTGGATTGCGGACAATGCTTCAAGTAATTTGTCCACCAGTTAGTCTTCCACGCAGTCCACCCACGTTACCCAAGGGAGCACTCCTCTGGCTCCTCCACCTCAACCTCCTTCCCCCCAGTCTGCCCCCTCCCAGGAAAATTTGGAATGCGATCCGGCATACTCTGAGGAACTGTTTTCTGGACCCTTCCCAGAGTCACAAACCACTTCTCAGGTTCCTGCTGACCTCTTTCCCGATGCCCAAGTTTTCCAACTGTCGCAGTCTGTGGGTGATGATGATGACATTGTTGACTTAGTGGAAGAAGTGTGTAAAGAGGTGTCGGACGATGAGGAGACACAGTTGTCAGTTGTCTTCAGTGGTGAAGTTGTTGTCAGGGCAGGAAGTCCAAGGGGGCAGCAGACGGAGGAATCGGAGGATGACGAGGTGACTGACCCAAGCTGGGTTGATAAGCCGAATGAAGACAGTGCTTCTGAGGCGGAGGCGAGTGCTGCACCAGAACAGGTTGGAAGAGGCAGTGGTGTGGCCAGAGGGAGAAGCAGGGCCAGAGCTGGTGCATCAGCAGCAACTGTTTCACGTAGTGAAGCTCCCGTGGCGAGGCCTAGATTTTTCGCAAGTCTGGAGGTTCTTTAAAGAAAGTGAGGATGACCGACGGACTGTGGTGTGCAAACTGTGCCACACCAGGATCAGCAGGGGTGCCACCACTACTAGCCTAACCACCACCAGCATGCGCAGGCATATGAGTGCTAAACACCCCACTCAATGGAACCAAGGCCGTTCACCTCCTGCGGGTCCCACCACTGCTCCTTCCCCTGTGTCACTCGCTGCCTCTGCTAGTCAACCCCCTGCCCAGGACCCTGGCATGAGCGCCTCACACCGGAAAACCACACCTTCACCTCCACGATCCTCCACAGCGTCCACCAATGTTTCCTTGCGCAGCGTTCAGCTGTCTTTACAGCAGACGCTGGAGCGCAAGAGGAAATACAGTTCCACCCACCCACATGCCCAAGCCCTCAACGTCCACATCTCCAAATTGCTGAGCCTGGAGATGCTGCCCTATAGGCTGGTAGAGACCGAGGCCTTTCGCAATCTCATGGCGGTGGCTGCCCCTCAGTATTCGGTCCCCAGCCGCCACTATTTTTCCCGATGTGCCGTCCCATCCCTACACCAGCACGTGTCAGAGAACATCATCCGTGCCCTGACCAACGCTGTTTCTGAGAAGGTCCACCTAACCACGGACACGTGGACAAGTGCTGCTGGGCAGGGACACTATATATCACTGACGGCACATTGGGTTAACTTGGTGGAGGCTGGGACCGAGTCTGACCCTGGGGCCGCTCATGTACTGCCCACACCGAGGATTGCGGGGCCTACCTCGGTCACAGTCTCTCAGACGTACTATGCCTCCTCCTCCGACCCCTCCTCCTCCTCCACCTTCTCCTCCGAATTACCATCCATGGGCATGGCGCCTTCAGTCGGTAGCTCTAGGCGCAGCAGCAGTGCCGTGGGTAAGCGCCAGCAGGCGGTGCTCAAACTGCTGAGCTTAGGTGACAAAAGGCACACCGCCCAAGAGCTGTTACAGGGAATTACGGCGCAGACCGATCTGTGGCTGGCACCGCTGAACCTCAAACAAGGCATGGTTGTGTGTGACAACGGGCGTAACCTGGTGGCGGCTCTGCAACTCGGCAGACTGACACATGTGCCATGCCTGGCCCACGTGTTCCTCAAGACATACCCCAATCTGTCTGATTTGCTCACCAAGGTGCGCCACATCTGTGCGTATTTCCGCAAGTCGACCACAGATGCTGCCACTCTCAGGGCAGTGCAGCGCCGCCTACAACTGCCCGCTCACCGACTGTTGTGCGACGTGCCCACAAGATGGAATTCGACATTAAACATGTTATCCAGAGTGTACCAGCAGCGCAGAGAGATTGTAGACTGCCAGATGTCAACTTCCACCAGAACTGGTAGTCAGGTCACTCAGATTCCTCAAGTCTACAATGAGGAGTGGACGTGGATGTCTGATATCTGCCAGGTGTTGATCTGCCAACTTTGAGGAGTCAACACAGATGGTCAGCGGCGATGCCGCCATTATCAGCCTCACCATCCCGCTGCTTTGCCTGTTGAAAAACTCACTGCTCAGCATGAAGTCGGATGCTTTGCGCTTGTCACAAGAGACGGTGGAGGAAGATACGTCGCTTGATAGCCAGAGCACCCTCCGGTCTGTTTCTGGATGAGGAGGAAGAGGAGAATGTCGGCAAGACAGAAGAGGGTACCAGTGCTCAGTCCTTAACTCTTGAGCGTGTATGGGCTGAAGAGGAGGACTTGGAGGAGGAGGAGGAGGAGGAAATGGAGAGTCAGGCCAGTGAGGAGAGGGAATTCTTGCGTGTCGGGACTCTGGCGCACATGGCAGACTTCATGTTAGGCTGCCTATCCCGTGACCCTCGCGTTAGAAGCATTTTTTCAAACACCGATTACTGGTTGTTGACTCTCCTGGACCCACGGTACAAGCAGAACCTTTCCACTCTCATCCCTGTAGAGGAAAGGAGTATGAGAGTGAATCAATATCAACAGGCCCTGGTGCACAAGCTGAAGCAATCCTTCCCATCTGATGCCGCTAGCGGCAGAGGGCATGGCTCTGTGGGCCAAGTAGCGGGGGAGAGGAGGCGAGCAGGCAGCTTGTCCAGCACTGGCAGGGGAACGCTCTCCAAGGCCTTTGTCAGTTTTATGTCACCCCAGCAAGACACTGTTACCTGTCCCCAGTCTGGGCAGAGTAGGGGTGAGCTTTACAGAAAGATGGTGAGGGAGTACCTAGCTGACCATACCAACGTCCGGACCGATCACTCTGCTCAATACAACTACTGGGTTTCAAAGCTGGACACGTGGCCTGAACTGGCACTGTACGCCTTGGAGGTGCTGGCCTGCCCTGCCACTAGCGTGTTGTCAAAGCGGGTATTCAGTGCAGCTGGGGGCGTAATCACCGATAAGCGTACACGCCTGTCAACTGACAACGCTGACAGCGCTGACAGGCTGACGCTTATTAAAATGAACAAAGCCTGGATTTCACCGGAATTCAAATCTCCTCCGGGGGAAAGCAGCTAAAGATTAGCATTACTTATGTATCCGATTCCTCTTCTCTACTCCTCCTACTCCTCCTCCTCCTTGTCTTCTTTGCCTAACGCTGACCCAAAAAACGCAATTTTTTAGAGGTCCAACTGGCACTCTTTTACCACAATTTTTCCGGAGGGCCACCTACAGGCCCTCTCTCTAAACAATTTTTCTGGAGGTCCACCTACAGGCCCTCTTTCTAAACAATTTTTCCGGAGGGCCCCCTACAGGCCCTCTCTCCAAACAATTTTTCCGGAGGTCCACCTACAGGCTCTCTCTCTAAACAATTTTTCCCGAGGGCCCCCTACAGGCCCTCTCTCTCTAAACAATTTTTCTGGAGGTCCACCTACAGGCCCTCTCTCTAAACAATTTTTCCAGAGGGCCACCTACAGGCCCTCTCTCCAATCAATTTTTCCGCAGGGCCACATAATGCGATAGACGGGAATCGAACCCGGGTTAACTGCTTGGGAAGCAGCTATGCTCACCACTTTACCACCAACAGCCACAGCAACTGATAAGAACAGATACTAAACTTGATGTAAGCCAACATTTCGACAATCGATAACCCGAAAAGGGTCCGCCGTCGAGCCCGGCGTTTGGCCACCCTGAGCATTTCTCAAGGAGACAGCCTCCAGGCCCTCAACATCCACATACAGGGCCACGCTAAATTTTTTATGTGCTCTACCTGCTAGCGTCGTGTAGCTCGGTCACTCTGACCGAGTCTGACCCTGGGGCCGCTCATGTACTGCCCCCTTGGAGGATTGCGGGGCCTACCTCGGTCACGGTTTCTCAGACTTACTATGCCTCTTCCTCCAACCCCACCTCCTCCTCCTTCGAATTACCATCCGTTCTTCACCTCCTGCTACCTCAGTCTAACTCGGTCACTCTGTTGTCACCGCCATGCTGCGTCAGGCTAAATTTTTGGGTGGCTCACCTGCTACCTCATCTAACTTGGTCACTTGTTGGTGTCACTGTCATGCTGTGTCAGGCTTATGCCTGCATCGTGTGGCTGGGGATAGGAGAGCAGTGCCAGCATGGGCATGGGTGATGGACCTTCGTTGCACCTAGTTGGGTGCTTCCCTAACATGTGATGGGCATGTGCCTCGCCTTTCTTGGTCTGGGTGAGCACAATTGCCATGAGGGTAACCACCAGGCTGTTGCAGGAAAATTTGGGGTAATGGTGGGATTAGGCAGCCTCAGAGGCATCCATGCATGCTGCCCCTGCTGTTTCCTGTCCATTTCTGTGGTGTTTCCATCATTTTCTGATGTTTCCAGGTTTTCACCCAGCCTTCCCTAGGCAGAGCCTTGGTCCCCTGCAAAAAATGCCCGAGTCTCCCATTGACTTCAATGGGGTTCGTTACTCGAAACGAGCACCCGAGCATCGGGAATAACGAGCACCCGAGCATTTTAGTGCTTACTCATCTCTAACAGTGACCCAATCTGAGTGTGTACCGTTAATAACCACCCTCTTTTTTCTATCACTGAGCCAGTTACTTACCCATATACAGACATTTTCTCCCAGTCCAGGCATTCTCATTTTATATACTAACCTTTTATGCGGTACAGTGTCAAATGCTTTGGAGAAGTCCAGATATACGACATCCATTGAGTCAAGTCTAGAACTTACCTCCTCATAGAAACTGATTAAATTAGTTTGACATGACTGATCCATCATGAAGTTATGCTGATATGGAGTTATTTGCTTATTTTCATTGAGGTAACCCACGACAGCATCTCTTAGAAAATCTTCAAACAGTTTACCGACAACAGATGTTAAACTTACCGGCCTACAGTTTCCGGGCTCTGTTTTTGGACCCTTTTTGAATATTGGCACCACATATGCTATGCGCCAATCCTTTGGCACACTCCCTGTCAGTATAGAGTCCTTAAAAATCAGAAATAAGGGTCTGGCTATCACATTATTTAATTCTCTTAGGATACGGGGTGTATGCCATCTGGTCCTGGCGATTTGTCTATTTTAATCTTTTTAAGATGCCGCTGTACTTCTTCCTGGGTCAGACAGGGCACTTTTAATGGGGAATTTACTTTTATATTCTGCATTTCATCTGACAGTTTATTTTCCTCAGTGAATACAGTGGAGAAAAAATATTTTATAGCTTTGCTTTCTCCTCATCGCTCTCTGCAACTCTCCCCTCATTACTCTTTAATAAAAATAGAATGGCAGTTAATATAGTTAAAAATAAAAATAAAATGGCAGTTACCCTTTAAGTGATGGTTTAGTAGTAGTTTGTACTTTTAGATTCTTTCTGCCCTGGCTGTAATGGAAATAAGCTCTCCATACACTGACCTACCTGCATGTTTATACACAAAAGCCAGCCTGAAGAAGCAGAGCTCCAGTAGGAGATAGAGCAGCAGCCTCAGACAATGAACAGCCAGGAGGTGTGTCTCTGACTACTTCAGAGTGCACTGTAGCTAAACCTAGTGTTGGACTGGCTAACAGAGTACCAGAAGATCCTCTGGTAGCCCAGGCTCTGATACTGTAGTGGACCCCAAAATTCTCAGAATCTTTTGATGATATTATGCATTGTAGAAGTTTTTGCAATTTTACATTTAGGAACATTTTTTGCAGGTTGGTGAACCTCTGCCCATCTTTGCTTCTGAGAGACTCTGTGAGACTCTTTTTATAACCAGTGATGTGACTTGCAGTACTCCAGGATAGGACAACTGCAAAAGGGTAAATTCTTGTAATGTATTGTTGAAATGCTGAATGATTTGCTGTACAGTGATTTGCTGTATTTACAGTGCCGTATATTCGCCCCCCTGGAACTTTTTAGCCTTTTGCCACATTTCAGGCTTCAAACAAAAAGATATAATATTTCAAATTTTTGGTGAAGGATCAACAAGTGGGTCACAATTATGAAGTGGAACTAAATTTATTGGATCATTTAAACTTTTTTGTAATAATAAAACTGAAAAGTGGGGTGTGCAAAATTATTCATCCCCCTTGCATTAATACTTTGTTGCGCCACCTTTTGCTGAGATTACAGCTGCAAGTCGCTTGGGGTATGTCTCTATCAGTTTTGCACATCTAGAGACTGAAATTCTTGCCCATTCTTCCTTGCAAAACAGCTCAAGCTTTTTGAGGTTGGATGGAGAGCGTTTGTGAACAGCAGTTTTCAGCTCTTTCCACATATTCTCAATTTGATTCAGGTCTGAACTTTGACTTGGCCATTCTAAGACCTGGATATGTTTATTTTTGAACCATTCCATTTGTAGATTTTGCTTTATGTTTGGAATCATTGTTGGAAGATAAATGTGTTGGAAGATAAATCTCCGTTCTAGTCTGAGGTCTTTTGCAGACTCCAACAGGTTTTCATCCAGAATGGTCCTGTATTTGGCTCCATCCATCTTCCCATCAATTTAAACCATCTTCCCTGTCCCTGCTGATGAAAATCAGGCCCAAACATGATGCTGCCACCACCATGTTTGACAGTGGGGATGGTGTGTTCAGGGTGATGAGTTGTGAAGTGTGAAGTGTTCGACTGATTGTTGTCCTATGGGCAAACTCTCCCACCTCAGCTGTAGATCTCTGCAGTTCATCCAGAGTGATCATGGGCCTCTTGGCTGCATCTCTGATCAGTCTTCTCCTTGTCTGAGATGAAAGTTTAGAGGGACGTCCGGGTCTTGGTAGATTTGCAGTGGTCTAATACTCCTTCCATTTCAATATGATCGCTTGCACAGTGCTCCTTGGGATGTTTAAAGCTTGGGAAATCTTTTGGTATCCAAATCCGGCTTTAAACTTCTCCACAACAGTATCACGGACCTGCCTGGTGTGTTCCTTGGTCTTCATGATGCTCTCTGTGCTTTAAACAGAACCCTGAGACTATCACAGAGCAGGTGCATTTATACGGAGACTTGATTACACACAGGTGGATTCTATTTATCTTCATCAGTCATTTAGGACAACATTGGATCATTCAAAGATCCTCAATGAACTTCTGGAGTGAGTTTTCAGTTTTATTATTACAAAAAAAGTTTAATTGATGCAATAAATTTTGTTCCACCTCGCAATTGTGACCCACTTGTTGTTGATTCTTCAACCAAAATTTAAAATCTTATATCTTTTTGTTTGAAGCCTGAAATGTGGCAAAAGGTTGAAAAGTTCCAGGGGGCCAAATACTTTCGCAAGGCACTGTACATACCCAATTGTATTGTATGGATAAATCAGGTTTCATTTGCTTGCCAGCATTTCATCCAAAGAACAAGTCTTCAGTGCTGCCTGTTTCACATAAAAGTATAAACAAATACGTCATTGGAAGACATTTTTTTTTAATTTTTGGCAGAATGTATTTCATCTATAATAAATCACAGCAAAGAAGTAAAATATGGGAGCAAGTGGCAAAGTTATTTCCAGGCAAATCAGAAAAAAATTAATTTGTAGCCAACTTCTTCATGTGGCTTCATATTATGCAATTCACTGTTGACCAGGAGATCTTCGTCAGTGGATCCTGCAGATTTCTCATGTGACTGTCTATGGTCAGCAACAGATGGCCTTCCCACATCAGCCAAGATAGGGCAGGTTGAAATTAATGATATCCATTCCTATATCCTTCTCTAAGATAAGAAACAGCAGAGGTATTGGGGTCACATCCTCTCAAAATAGAATTGGCATAGACGTCTAATTAGAGCAGCCTGTTTATGGTTAAGTTGGGAAATATAGATATTTTCCATGATCTACAGAAATGTTTCTATCCAAAAAATCTGTATACAAAAAACTAATTTTGCAGTAAAGCACTCACATGGGCGACATACAATTAAGGTGCTATGCTGTGCAGGAATAGGTCATATGACCACAAAGTACAATGTTGTAAAATAATATTTTCAAAAAGTTTAGACAAAGATAAAAAAAAGATATTATTAAACACTTATAAAAACAAGCATTTTGTGCGTTTTTTATTTTGTAACACTTTTTTTACCAAGTTTTTTTTAAGTTCTAAATAGAAAGAGAATACTGCCAGAAAAAAAGTCATACCAACAGTATGCTATTTTTTTAAAGGATGCAAACCCTCAAAGCATCACAAAAAGGAACAATGATAAATACATTGTTCTCTACATATCATATCTCTACATGATAAATGCCATTTGCTGACATGAGACAACCCCTTTAATGCAAAAAGCAAGTTGAATGTGCACATATGTTTCCCTCTCCCTGAGTGGTTTATTTATATCATTGTGCTCTTTCTGCATTGTTATTTTTATAGTGATTATTTCTGGTTTCATTTTTTCTTGTCCTCCCCAATCTCATTTTGTTATGCTAATCTAGGCCAATTATAAATGGCTGAAAACACAAAAAAGCCATGAGAGTACAACAAAGACACTCTCAGCATGTTTGCATTAACTATTGATGTGCTTGATTTGTCTATTTTCAGGGAGACTGTTGCCTCAAGAATTTGAATCCACAATTAGTGAAAGGCACCTCCTGGGTGAACCCTGAAATATGCAGAGTATTTCAAAATGCAACTTTTATTCTATTCTGTAAAAGATTGAAAACACACAATACACTTATACAGAGCATCAGCAATATCAAGTGAACTCAGATTCTTTCCCTTGTAATCCACAAGAGTTTCCTTGGTTGGCAGGGAGAGAAGAGATAACCCTCATCATACAAACTGATACTACCTTTCTTGAAGAATGACAGTCCCCCCCCCCTTTCCCCCCCGACAACAATGTCCTCCCTGTTGAGTCCTGTCCTTCCTGTCCTTTTTTTCTCATTTGTGTCTACATTCGTCAGTGGAGTTAAATGACATAAGCCCAGCTGACATCTTGTAATCACCAGGAATCATGCTTAGGTCATCTAGCTTAGTTTAGCTAGCCATATGGATGCCTCATGTCTGTTCACATGGGATCTCAGCATCAGAAATACAAAATTATGGGGGTCATTTATGATTAGGCATACGTCACCTTTTGGTGTATATCTGTCGCAGATTTGGTCACCAAGGGGATTTGCAGCAGAATCTGCAACTTCTTCCCCTTCCACAGCACATACGCCAGTTGGTGGGGAAGAGGTTGGGCCTGCGGGCCTGTCTCATTTATCATTTTGTACGCCAAATTTTGACATAGACAATTATCTAAATGTATGCCAGCAAGGAAGCTGGCATAGATTTCAGGCTGTTAGGTGCTGGTGGTGGATGGGCCTAAGTTATGTAGAGGCCGGCACCTCTATATAACTTAGGCTCATCAAGCGCCAGCACAGGGGTATTAAGACTGGGGTCTAAAACACTGTTCTTAAAAAAAATTCCCCATATGTTTAAAAATACATATTTCAGTAATAGTCTTTAAAGGGTTTTCTAGGTTTGCACAATTCTGCACCCCTTTAATGGGGTTATCCAGGAATTTAGACTACATTGGTCACATGGCCTACTTGCAGCTCAGCCTTGTTCAAGTCAGTGGGGCTGAGCTGCAATACCAAGCACTGCAGATATACAATGTACAGCGCTGTGCTTTGAAACCCAAACTTGGGTCTGACCTATTTCAAATGATATGTAGATGCGGGGAGACCCAGGACCTGCAGAGTTGGAGAGGCAGCAATGGAGCCGTGGGTCCCGCCACTCTGGGAGTCTTAAAGCAAAGGTCACCAGGGGTGAACAGCCCCTTTAAAGGGTTTTTTCAGGAGTAGAATATGGATTACTTATTCTGAGAATAGGTCATCAATATCAGATTGGTGGTGGTCCACCTGCCGATACCTCCGCCAGTCAGCTCACCAGAGCTCCCTGACCTTTTCAAACAGCTGATTGATGGTGGTACCAGGTGTCGGACCCCCACTGGTCTGATATTGATGAGTCTTTAAGATAGGTCATCAACAGAGATGAGCGAATTTATGGAAAATTCGATTCGGCTGCTCCTCGAAATTCATTTGTGACGAATGAATTCTTCAGGAAGCGCATTTCTTTGTATGTAGCGGGCGCAATGATGGGGAGTGGTGATCGCGACCCCCCCATTGAACCCCTCAGATGCCGTGTTCATTGCTGATAGCTGCACCTGAGGCTACTATTTAGGCATTTCAGGTGTTAATCAGGGTAAAATAAATAAATACTCACCTTATCCATTTGATCGCATAGTGGCCGTCGTGGCCATCTTGATTGAAGACACTGGAAAAATCTTGCGCAGTAATGTGATGACATCATCACACTGTCTGGCATGGTGATGTCATATGTCCCCGCACACAAGATTTCATGCGGAATCTTCACTCAAGATGGCCACAACAGCCTCTTCGTGTGCAAATGGAAGTAGGTATGTATTTTTTTGGGTTTTTACTGCCATTTCAGGGAAACTGTATTAGTTACCACGAAGTGCGGGGAAATACATCTTTGCAGCAAATCAAATTTTTCCTGAAATTTGGATCGACGTCAATTCGTTTGACTTTGATTCCCTCAACACTAGTCATCAATATTGTTCCCCTGGAAAACCCCTTTAAGATTGGTACCAGAAATTCTGGCTAGCACAAAGATCAGAGAAAAAAGAAACAAAGTGGAAGAATGTAATTACCAACCTCAGTATGTCACTTCTTTAAAACAGAAAATCCGCAGGTGAAACAAACTTTAAAATATTATTAATTCTAAGAGTGGTTTTACTGAGGTAGATAAATGATGTTACAATTTGGAATCTGAACCAGAGTGAATGTGATGTGCATATAAATAAGGCAGTACAACAGGGGAAAGGTCTCTGCTGCTAAAAATGAAGCTGAGTTAGCAGTTTCTAGACCATATCTTCCAGGCTTATAATGACATGTCAAAAACCGCTATCCCATATTTCATATACTCTAGTCCAAAACTATGTATCAGTCTTTGTTGATGTGTATCAGTCATTGAATCAACCTCTAAACTAAGTGAAATGCTGGTCTCTCTGCTTGCTATATCTTATCAACAAACAACGTTGCCCCATACAGCAATACAATTAGAAGTTAAATTCATGGACATCAAAGAAAAGAGTAGAAAGAAAACAGGCCGAGGCTATTAGCTGTTAGGGGATGTGTTCTACATTGTTACGATTCCTATGATGCATATCCAGGGTCATATTTAAATATAGGCACAGCAAGCGTGTACTGAGTTTCATAATACCTATAGATTTACAGCTAAGAAAAATGGTAAAAATATTTTTTAAAAATCTGGAAAAATATCTTTAAAAATACTGTTTAAAATAGAGATGAGCACATTTCTCAAAATTCGTTATGGGTCTGATCCGTCCAAGTTATATCGGCCGTCAGATTTGATTCTGTCTGAATAAATTCCACCTGAATTGAAAGTGCCCCAACTGCCTCAAAAAGTCGCTGACATCAGAAGAGTTTCGTAATCATCAAAATGTTAAACTTTGGGGAAATCCCTAACAACTTTGATTTGTGTAGATTCGACTCACTGATTTCTATCGTGAAACCAGCCTAAGGACTCATGCACATGGCCGCTGCTGGCCTGTGCCCGTATTGCGGCCCGCATACACGGGGTCCGCAATACACAGGCACCGGCCCTGTGCAGCTCGCATCACGGTTCACAAACCCATTCACTTCAATGGGTCCGCAATCCGGGAGATGTGGAGCGGAGGCACGGATCGGAACACCATGGAAGCACTACGGTGTGATTCCGTGGTGTTTCTGGCTGTGCCTCCGCACCGCACAAAAGTAGCGCAAGCACTACTTTTTGGCAGTGCGGACCCTCGGATGAGGATCGCAGACCCATTCAAATGAATGGGTCCACGATCTGCATACGGTGGCCCCACTGTCAGTGCCCGTGCGATGTGGACCGCAAATTACGGTCCACAGCACAGGAAATGACTGCACACGCTCGTGGGCATGAGCCCTAAAAAATTTTTTTTTTCCTGTTGTTTTTTTTAAGTCCTATAGAGAAGTCCATGGGAAAAATGCAGATAAAAACACCATACCCAGAGCATGCTGCGTTTTGCAAAAAAGTCACAAAAACCAAAGATACCACAAAAATATATAAAACAGAAATTTAGTGTATGTAAGCTTTTTAGGTAATTAGCTGTGACATCTGCCTACAGCCTAATGACCAGAAATTGCACTGAAATGCCACAAAATACTATGTAGCACTTTACAACTAGAGCATGCTCAACTGGATAAAATACCATTTATTAAAGAAGAACTCCCACAAAAATTTTTCCATGACCTGCTAGAAATGTACATGATGTAATCTGTAGTGAATGTCATTTTCTTACCAGTAGCTGAATTTTTGAGTTATATCATCCTGAAGTTTCTTATCTGTGTCATGTGACTAGGAATTAGACCCACCAACTCACACATAGACTTATGTGTGGACAGGAAGTCTAATTTTTATGCATTCCTATGGGAGCCTCACTTTCAGTTTCATAGGAATGAATAGAGAAGTGACTGGCTTTCTGTCCTGGGTCAGTTGGAGGTCAGGGAGTTGGACACATGACCCAGCTACAATAAGAAGAGAGTGGAAACTCTTAATTTTAGCCTCTGATAAGAAAATGACATTCACTACAGATTATATCATGCACCTTTTTAACAGGTCAGAGAATAAAAATTTTTGCGGGAGTTCTTCTTTAAGAGAATGTCTGACAAATATGCTTTTATGCAAACTACTGTCATTGTCCTGCAATACAATAAAACCAGGTGAAGCCCACAAATTGCTGAATATGTACTTGTGTAAGAAAAATAGTCCACAAAAAGGCAGCACGCTGGTGAGAGACTGAACAGAGCAGCTAGAGATGAAAGTCAATTAAATGCACATTTATTAAGCTAATCGCTTCCTGCATTCTGGCTGAAAGTCAGAATAGTATGACTTGCACACTAGAGAAACAAGGCTTCCAGGATTCATTCCTCCAGCACTGAACTGTAAGAAGTTTTGATGGTGCTGGAATCTAATAACCACCAAAATAAACATCCGAAAAGGGATGATGACTTGCTTGTTCAAAATTGCCTCTTGTCTTCATAAAGTAGAATTGCAGCAAAAACACAGCTGTCCTTTATTGTAACAAGACAATCACATCTGTTAATGGGAAAAACAGTTAAGGGGCATTCACATGACCATATGGATTTTGTGGTCTGCAAAATTTGGATCTGCAAAATACAGATGACACCTGTGTTGCATCCAACCCATTGACTTCAGTGGATCTGTGGACCACATTTTATAGGACATATTCTATAATTTGTGGAACAGTCCTCCGTATTTTGTGGATCTGCGTCTTGTTCACCGCAAAATACATATGATCGTGTGCATGAGGCCTAAGACAGAATTCAGACAGGTGGGTTGAAAATCATTCAAGTTGAGGCGGCAAACGTGCAGTGAAGTCCAAATTTTTGTGTAGGACAAGGACCTGGTGGCCACCTTAGACAGTTGTCACGAATGGTCTCCGGAATTGAGTGTGAATTGCACTACTTACTTGTATGAGTCCGTGTGCTGTCCGAGTGCCATCCATAGTGCATATGAAAAGAAAATACAACCGCCAAATGCCTTGCCTTATACACTAGATAAAATCAGTCAAAACTGCTGATTTTGTCACATTCACCTACTGGGTATGGCTTCCCAACTCTTCCCCGATGGCAAATGTCGGGGGAGATAATGGTTGGACAGTTAGGTTTCAACTACTCACTTCTTTTGTTCTCAGAACAATAAGCCTTTTCCAGAGGTGTCTGGCCAGGGGTGCACCTAGCTTTTCTGCTGCCTGAGGTGAAAACTGAAACATCGCCCCATCCCCCCTTCCCAATGCCAATTTCTTAACCTAACCCCTTCCCTTCAGCCCATGGCTGCCCCCCCTCTTGCCCCTACCTGGTGCTGCCTGAGGTGATCCCCTCACCTGGCCTCATTGGTGGTGCACCCCTGTGTCTGGCAGCACCTTACTATCTTCTCCTTGTTCAGGACACAGACTCAGCCAGGCTCAGCCAGTTGAATGAGTCATCTGGTATGTATGGCCAATCTTAAAGGGAATCTTTAAACTGCAGGCAAAATTATACATATATACAATAGTATAGTATAGTGTCAAAATCATCATAACAAAATAGGGAACCCAGTTGAATTTAATTTGGTGTCTGTATATTTAATGAATAAGAACTAGAGATGAGCGAGCACTAAAATGCTCGGGTGCTCGTTATTCGAGACAAACTTTTCCCGATGCTCGGGTGCTCGTTTCAAGTAACGAACCCCATTGAAGTCAATGGGCGACTCAAGCATTTTTGCAGGGGACCAAGGCTCTGCCTAGGGAAGGCTGGGTGAAAACCTGGAAACCTCAGAAAATGATGGAAACACCACGGAAATGGACAGGAAACAGCGGGGGCAGCATGCATGGATGCCTCTGAGGCTGTCTAATCCCACCATTACCCCAAATTCTCCTGCAACAGCCTGGTGGTGACCCTCATGGCAATTGTGCTCACCCAGACCAAGAAAGGCGAGGCACATGCCCATCACATGTTATGGAAGCACCCAACTAGGTGCAACGAAGGTCCATCACCCATGCCCATGCTGGCACTGCTCTCCTATCCCCAGCCACACGATGCAGGCATAAGCCTGACACAGCATGGCAGTGACACCAACAAGAGACCAAGTTAGATGAGGTAGCAGGTGAGCCACCCGAAAATTTAGCCTGACGCAGCATGGCGGTGACAACATAGTGACCGAGTTAGACTGAGGTAGCAGGAGGTGAAGAACGGATGGTAATTCGAAGGAGGAGGAGGTGGGGTTGGAGGAAGAGGCATAGTAAGTCTGAGAAACCGTGACCGAGGTAGGCCCCGCAATCCTCCAAGTGGGCAGTACATGAGCGGCCCCAGGGTCGGACTTGGTCAGAGTGACCGAGCTACATGACGGTAGCAGGTAGAGCACATAAAAAATTTAGCGTGGCCCTGTATGTGGACATTGAGGGCTTGTGCATGTAGGTGGGCTGAACTTTTTTTCTGCTTGCGCTCCAACATCTGCTGTAATGACAGCTGAACGTTGCGCAGGGACACTTTGGTGGACAGTGTGGAGGATCATGGAGGCGAAGGGGTGGTTTTCCGGCAGGAGGCACTCGTGCCGGGGTCCTGGGCTGGGGGTTGACTCGCAGGGGCAGCGAGTGACACAGGGGAAGGAGCAGTGGTGGGACCCGCATGAGGGGAACGGACGGCCTTGGTTCCATAGTGTTTAGCACTCATATACCTGCGCATGCTGGTGGTGGTTAGGCTGGTAGTGGTGGAACCCCCACTTAAAAATTTGGCATCAACTGGTACGACTGTCAACATTGAGCTTGAACTAGTGGGGCATGTGTGGTATCGATTCTTGTGAGTTTAAAATCGTATACGTCCCCTATCTTGGGACCATATATTTCATGGATTTTTCGAACACGGAAAAGGAAAAAGAGCTTGCTCTGGCCAGGGGAGTGTCTTTTCTACTGCAGCTAAGGGGACGTGTCCATGCTCTGCCTATCACAGGTCAGGAGCCAATTAAAAGAAGAACCAAAAAAAATCTGTTTTTCTTATCAGTTCAAAATCTAATACGTCCCCTATCCGGGTAAATTGTTTGGAGAGAGGGCCTGTAGGTGGGGGGCAGGCTGGGGGGAAGGAGGTTGAGCTGGAAGAGCCAGAGGAGTGCCCCCTTGGCTAGCGTGTGTGGTGGTGACAACAGCCGTATGGAGTTCGAATGACGACGCAGGATCCCAACTTAAAAATTTAGCATCAACCAGAACGGTTGTCAATTCTGAAATTTGTCAAGAGGGGCATGTGTTGTATGAATTCCTCTCAGTTTAATACCGTATATGGCACCTATGCAGAAAAAAAGTTTGGAGAGAGAGAAAGAGAGGAAAAAGACGTATTTTTAAAAGTGACGTTCAGTATAGATCAGTTAAAGAGAAAGAAAGGATTTTATGAAATGGATTTGTATCACTGAGAGCAAAAGAATGTATTTTTTTACGTGACATGCAGTATAGATCACTTGGAGATAAAAAGGGGAATGTGCAAACTTGGGCTGCTATAGTGCAAACCACTATGTGGTGACAACAGAGTGAGCGAGTGACACTGCGGGAGCAGGCAAACCACATAAACATTTTTCGTGGCCCTGTATGGCGGCGGTGACAACAGAGTGACTGAGTTAGTATGCGGTAGCTGGTGAAGCACCCAAAAATTTAGCCTGAAACAGCATGGCGGTCCGACTGAGAATGCAATGAAATGGCTATTGTTGAGCCTCCAAAAATTTTTTTCTTTTCGGAGTACATATAGTCGACCCTAAGCAAAAAAAATGTTTTTAAATGTCGGTACTTGCGCCTCCTGAAAAATTGTTTTAGTCTGTCTGTTTGACACCCCTGAAACATTGTTTTACAGTGTCTGTAGTTGACACTGCGGAAAAATTGTTTGGAGAGAGGGCCTGTAGGTGGCCCTCCGGAAAAATTGTTTAGAGAGAAGGCCTATAGGTGGACCTCCGGAAAAATTGTTTAGAGAGAGGGCCTGTTGGTAGACCTCCGGAAAATTTTTTGGAGAGAGGGCCTGTAGGGGGCCCTCCGGAAAAATTGTTTAGAGAGAGGGCCTGTAGGTGGACCTCCTGAAGAATAGTTTGGAGAGAGGACCTGTAGGTGGCCCTCCAGAAAAATTGTTTAGAGAGAAGGCCTGTAGGTGGACCTCCGGAAAAATTGTTTAGAGAGAGGGCCTGTTGGTAGACCTCCGGAAAAAGTGTTTAGAGAGAGGGCCTGTAGGTGGCCCTCCGGAAAAATTGTTTAGAGAGAGGGCCTGTAGGTGGACCTCCTGAAGAATAGTTTGGAGAGAGGACCTGTAGGTGGCCCTCCAGAAAAATTGTTTAGAGAGAGGGCCTGTAGGTGCACCTCCGGAAAAATTGTTTGGAGAGAGGGCCTGTAGGGGGCCCTCCGGAAAAATTGTTTAGAGAGAGATGGCCTGTAGGTGGACCTCCGGAAAAATTGTTTGGAGAGAGGGCCTGTAGGGGGCCCTCCGGAAAAATTGTTTAGAGAGAGGGCCTGTAGGTGGACCTCCTGAAAAATTGTTTAGAGAGAGGGCCTGTAGGTGGACCTCCGGAAAAATTGTTTAGTGAGAGGGCCTGTAGGTGGACCTCCGGAAAAATTGTTTGGAGAGAGGGCCTGTAGGGGGCCCTCCGGAAAAATTGTTTAGAAAAAGGGCCTTTAGGTGGACCTCCGGAAAAATTGTTTAGAGAGAGGGCCTGTAGGTGGCCCTCCGGAAAAATTGTGGTAAAAGAGTGCCAGTTGGACCTCTAAAAAATTGCGTTTTTTGGGTCAGCGTTAGGCAAAGACGACAAGGAGGAGGAGGAGTAGGAGGAATAGAGAAGAGGAATCGGATACATAAGTAATGTTAATCTTTAGCTGCTTTCCCCCGGAGGAGATTTGAATTCCGGTGAAATCCAGGCTTTGTTCATTTTAATAAGCGTCAGCCTTTCAGCACTGTCAGTTGACAGGCGTGTACACTTATCGGTGATGACGCCACCAGCTGCACTGAATACCCGCTCTGACAACACGCTAGCGGCGGGGTAGGCCAGCACCTCCAAGGCGTACAGCGCCAGTTCAGGCCACGTGTCCAGCTTTGAAACCCAGTAGTTGTATGGAGCAGAGTGATCGGTCCGGACGTTGGTATGGTCAGCTTGGTACTCCCTCACCATCTTTCTGTAAAGCTCACCCCTACTCTGCCGAGACTGGGGACAGGTGACAGTGTCTTGCTAGGGTGACATAAAACTGTCAAAGGCCTTGGAGAGCGTTCCCCTGCCAGTGCTGAAAAAGCTGCCTGCTCGCCTCCTCTCCCCCGCTACTTGGCCCACAGAACCACGCCCTCTGCCGCTAGCGGCGTCAGATGAGAAGGATTGTTTCAGCTTGTGCATCAGGGCCTGTTGATATTGATTCTCTCTCATACTCCTTTCCTCTACAGGGATGAGAGTGGAAAGGTTCTGCTTGTACCATGGGTCCAGGAGAGTCAACACCCAGTAATCGGTGTTTGAAAAAATGCTTCTAACGCGAGGGTCACGGGATAGGCAGCCTAACATGAAGTCTGCCATGTGCGCCAGAGTCCCAACATGCAAGAATTCCCTCTCCTCACTGGCCTGACTCTCCATTTCCTCCTCCTCCTCCTAGTCCTCTTCAGCCCATACACGCTCAAGAGTTAAGAAGGACTGAGCACTGGTACCCTCTTCTGACATTCTCCTCCTCTTCCTCCTCATCCTCATCCCCCTCCTCCGATACGCGCTGAGAAACAGACCGGAGGGTGCTCTGGCTATCAAGCGACGTATCTTCCTCCACCGTCTCTTGTAACAAGCGCAAAGCTTCCGACTTCATGCTGAGCAGTGAGTTTTTCAACAGGCAAAGCAGCGGGATGGTGAGGCTGATAATGGCGGCATCGCCGCTGACCATCTGTGTTGACTCCTCAAAGTTGCTCAACACCTGGCAGATATCAGACATCCACGTCCACTCCTCATTGTAGACTTGAGGAATCTGAGTGACCTGACTAACAGTTCTGGTGGAAGTTGACATCTGGCAGTCTACAATCGCTCTGCGCTGCTTGTAAACTCTGGATAACATGTTTAATGTCGAATTCCATCTTGTGGGCACGTCGCACAACAGTCGGTGAGCGGGCAGTTGTAGTCGGCGCTGCGCTGCCCTGAGAGTGGCAGCATCTGTGGTCGACTTGCGGAAATGCGCACAGATGCGGCGCACCTTGGTGAGCAAATCAGACAGATTGGGGTATGTCTTGAGGAACCGCTGAACTATTAGATTGAACACGTGGGCCAGGCATGGCACATGTGTCAGTCTGTCGAGTTGCAGAGCCGCCACCAGGTTCCGCCCGTTGTCACACACAACCATGCCTGGCTTGAGGTTCAGTGGTGCCAGCCACAGATCGGTATGCATCGTGATGCCCTGTAAGAGCTCTTGGGCGGTGTGCCTTTTGTCACCTAAGCTCAGCAGTTTGAGCACCGCCTGCTGGCGCTTACCCACGGCACTGCTGCTGAACCTAGAGCTACCTACTGAAGGCGCCGTGCCCACGGATGGTAATTCGGAGGAGAAGGTGGAGGAGGAGGAGGGGTCGGAGGAGGAGGCATAGTATGTCTGAGAGACCGTGACCGAGGTAGGCCCCGCAATCCTCGGTGTGGGCAGTACATGAGCGGCCCCAGGGTCAGACTCGGTCCCAGCCTCCACCAAGTTAACCCAATGTGCCGTCAGTGATATATAGTGTCCCTGCCCAGCAGCACTTATCCACGTGTCCGTGGTTAGGTGGACCTTCTCAGAAACAGCGTTGGTCAGGGCACGGATGATGTTCTGTGACACGTGTTGGCGTAGGGCTGGGATGGCACATCGGGAAAAATAGTGGCGGCTGGGAACCGAATACCGAGGGGCAGCCACTGCCATGAGGTTGCGAAAGGCCTCGGTCTCTACCAGCCTATAGGGCAGCATCTCCAGGCTCAGCAATTTGGAGATGTGGACGTTGAGGGCTTGGGCATGTGGGTGGGTGGAACTGTATTTCCTCTTGCGCTCCAGCGTCTGCTGTAAAGACAGCTGAACGCTGCGCAGTGACACATTTGTGGACGCTGTGGAGGATCGTGGAGGCGAAGGTGTGGTTTTCCGGCGGGAGGCGTTCATGCCGGGGTCCTGGGCAGGGGGTTGACTAGCAGAGGCAGCGAGTGACACAGGGCAAGGAGCAGTGGTGGGACCCACAGGAGATGAACGGCCTTGATTCCATTGAGTGGGGTTTTTAGCACTCATATGCCTGCGCATGCTGGTGGTGGTTAGACTAGTAGTGGTGGCACCCCTGCTGATCCTGGTATGGCACAGTTTGCACACCACAGTCCGTCGGTCATCCTCACTTTCTTTAAAGAACCTCCAGACTTGCGAACATCTAGGCCTCGCCACGGGAGCTTCACTACGTGAAACAGTTGCTGCTGATGCACCAGCTCTGGCCCTGCTTCTCCCTCTGGCCACACCACTGCCTCTTCCAACCTGTCCTGGTGCAGCACTCGCCTCCGCCTCAGAAGCACTGTCTTCACTCGGCTTATCAACCCAGCTTGGGTCAGTCACCTCGTCATCCTCCGATTCCTCAGTCTGCTCCCCCCTCGGACTTCCTGCCCTGACAACTACTTCACCACTGTCTGACAACCGTGTCTCCTCATCGTCCGACACCTCTTTACACACTTCTTCCACTAAGTCAACAATGTCATCATCATCACCCACAGACTGCGACAGTTGGAAAACTTGGGCATCGGGAAAGAGGTCAGCAGCAACCTGAGAAGTGGTTTGTGACTCTGGGAAGGGTCCAGAAAACAGTTCCTCAGAGTATTCTGGATCGCATTTTCCTGGGAGGGGGCAGACTGGGGGGAAGGAGGTTGAGGAGACAGAGGAGTGCTCCCTTGGGTAACGTGGGTGGACTGCGTGGAAGACTGACTGGTGGACAAATTACTTGAAGCATTGTCCGCAATCCACAACATCACCTGTTCGCACTGTTGTGGTTTCAACAGTCCTCTACCACGTGTCCCTGTAAGTTGAGACATGAAGCTAGGGAGTGTAGCTCTGCGGCGTTCCCCTGCTCCTTCATCAGCAGGTACTGTCTCACCCTGCCCAGGACCATGGCCTCTGCCCCCTGCAGTAATTGAATGCCCACACCCTCGTCCTTGACCCTTAGCCCTTGGGTTCAACATTTTCTGTATATAAGTGTATTATATATTAAAAAAAAAAAAATGGGCCTGCTGTACTGAAACCCACAAACTTGTTCAGTCTGAACAAGTTAATATATAGGTGGATAAGTTAGAGCAAAATTACGTATGTTATTATGTACCGTGCAGTATGGAGCAATTACACTGAAACTATTAGATTAGGCAGACTTGGTCTGCTTAAGTGCAACACAGACAAATGTCGCAGAGATTTTTGTAATGTAGCTGTCTCAGTGAGAGCAAAAGACCTTTTTTAATTACATGACGTACAGAATTGGTCACCTGGACAGAAAATACGGATTGTGCTTTGTATATAGGTGGATAAGTTAGAGCAAAATTATGTATGTTATTACGTACTGTACAGTATGGAGCAATTACACTGAAACTATTAGATTAGGCAGACTTGGTCTGCTTAAGTGCAACACAGACAAATGTCGCACAGAGATTTTTGTAATGTAGCTGTATAAGTGAGAGCAAAAGACCTTTTTTAATTACGTGACGTACAGTATAGGTCATCTGGACAGAAAATACGGATTGTTGTTTGTAGTGAATGGACAGCTGAACTGTGACACACAAAATGGTTCCACACAGCTGTATGAAATGGATTTGTATCACTGAGATAAAACAACAAAAAAACTATATTTTTTTTTGGTTTTGTTTTTTTTAACGTGACGTGCAGAATATATCAGAGAGCAAACTCAGCCCCTGCTGACTGTGGCTATTTTGACTGCAACCAAGAAAAATGTCGCACTCAGATTTTTGGAATGTAGCTGTATCAGTGAGAGCAAAAGACCTTTTTTAATTACGTGACGTACAGTATAGGTCACCTGGACAGAAAATACGGATTGTGGTTTGTGGTGAATGGACAGCTGAACTGTGACACACAGAATGGTTCCACACAGCTGTATGAAATGGATTTGTATCACTGAGATAAAACAATAAAAAAAAAATTGTTATATATGGCGATAGCTGCACTACTAGTGCCAGCCAGGAGACAAAAAGAAAAATGTCTTGTAGCCCTTAGAAGGGCTGTTGGGTTCTTTTGAGATCACTCCTGCCTAACAGAGAACTAAATCCAGGCCCTAACACTCTCCCTGAAACGCAGCAGATCTGTCCCTAACGACATCCAGGCAGCTACTGAGCCGAGCACCGCGGGCAGTCACTAGTATATTCCAGGGTCACCTGATCTGGCCAGCCAACCCCTGCTATCAACATGTAAGGGCCCCACGTGATGCTGGGTGTACCGCAGAGTCTCCTGGCTTGTGATTGGCTGAGTTTATAGGCGCCAAAAATTCAAAATGCGGGAGATGCCATTTCCTCGAGCATGACGAGATACACGTCCAAGCAGCGAGCACTTACGAGTACCCTAATTCTCGAACGAGCACCAAGCTCGGACGAGCATGCTCGCTCATCTCTAATAAGAACCTATAGTTTGAAAGAAAATTACTTTTTTATTTTATTTATTTTTTGTGCACAGGTTGTCCTAAATGAAACTTAAAATGAAAAAGTCTCAAAAACATATGAATAAAAACTCTATGTGTCATGTAAAAAAAATCATAGAAATTATTTTGTTAGTCCAAAAAATAAACAAAATAGGATCATGAAAACCACCACATGCACTAAATCACAAAAAAGTGTCTAGTCATTAAGACCTTTTCAGGCCTGGTCATTAATAGCTTGAAAAATCCAACCATGAAGTGAACCTCCATTTTTTAGTTCAAAATTATAGTGGGTTCAAATTCCTTAAAGGGGTTGTCCGAGTTATGACAAAAAATATATAGCACTGTAAATCTGATGGGCAGCAATATATAACTAAGTTAAGCAAGTTTTAGGCAAAAAAAAATCCATATTTCCTAATTTCCCTGGTTCTCTTCTGGTCTTTGTTTACATGCAATAACAACAATCTCAGCCCCTCCCCCTTCTCCCCCCCCCCTCTCTGCAAAGGGAATGAATACAAGTGCTGAGTGACATGTCTGCCTGCTGGAATACTCAGCAGCATGTTGTATGTGTAGGACTACAAGTCCCAGCTGTACAATGACACTGCTAATACATACAGGAATTTCTCCCTACCTGTTCTTGTACAATACAATTCCTCTACAGCTCTTGTGCCCAGCATTTGTCTCCTGTCACTGCTGCAGCTACTATTTGTTATAAAGCCTTGAGCCCTCAGTGTGTTCTGGCTGAAGGGGTTAATGTTTTATCTGAAGGAAACCAGGGAGAAAGCAGATAGCAGGAGCCCGGCAAAGAAAGGGGGCGTGGCCAGTGACGTCTCGTGTACAGACTCTTATCTGAACTCTGAGGCTTGTACACGAAACGTCAGAGACCAGAGAGATAAGGTGACATCACAGGTCATGTGACCCTCAGTCAACTCTGAGAAACCAGCAGCTTTAGAAACACAAAGTATATGGGAAAGTTGTTATACCTGACAAGTTAGAAACATATAAAGAACAAAAAAATAACTCGGACAACCCCTTTAAGCTTCACCTAGCGGTGGCTACAGGCAGCCAGCAAATCATCTTTTAATCATCTGCAGGTGAGCAGTTACTGGTAATTTGAAGCAATCCCTGACTGCTCTTAAGATATGTTAAGAAATGTATATGCTAATATTTTGGAAAAATATTGTTGAAATGATGGCCAAGTTTCATGAATATATTTCATGAATGCAAGTAGTAGTTGCCATGTATATGTATTTATACCATCCCATGTGGGCATAACTGTATAGGATCTATCAATATTAACCCGTGTTAACAGATCTGGTTACCCAGGTTTAGATTGCCTCATACATGCAACCATCTAACACATTTTGTACAATAGCGTATTTACCAACAATGAATTCTCAAATCATGGTATATACAGTATGTAATGCCCACCCCTGTTTCATCTGCGGGGGTTTCAGTGCTGTCACAAATGGCATTGTTTAACACGGCATTTGCCTAAATTCAGGACTATAGGCAATCATTAGGCACCTTGGTGCTTGGTGCGCATTTTTCCGTACTGAGCTCACTTCTAAGTATCTGTAGAAGGAAGTGCTGGTACATTTAGATATATATATATATATATATATATATATATATATATATATATATATGGGCCTTCTATATATGTATCTGTGGGTCTCCAGATATGCCCCAATATGTGGTGCCCTCTGATGCATATGATGCCCCCTATATATATTATATTGTGCCCCCAGTTGCTCCTAATGTATATAGATACATGTATATATGCCCCAGTTTTATATGCATTTATCTATATACATATAAACTGACCCTTCACCCTGCATCCCCCTGGAGGCAGGAGGGAGACGCCGCCCTGATGACAGTCTCGGGCACATCAAAGGACAGAGGATTGATAAGATCATCTACCCTTTGTCACAGACCTGTGGTATCAGCTGTTCACAGCAAGGCTTGCTATGAACACGGGTGTTGGTCTCCTCCAGGCCAAAGCCTTGCATTGTAAAGGTTTATTACACCTGATTGATATCTGGTGTCATTTTGTGCAGACCCCAAACAGGTAGTTTGTGACATGCTAAACCTGTTTTTATAGCATGGACTGTCCACACCTTCCCCCCTACCTATGATAGATATATAGTCCAGCATTTGGGGGACTGGGAGAAGCTTTCACCAGAAGAGCTTTGACCTCCACTAAGCAGAGGAGCTTTGACCACCAGAAGGAGAGGGGACTCCAAGCAGCCCCTCCAGAAACAGAGACTGGCTAAGTACCCCTGGAACTCCCTGTTACCCCTAATAATCCTGTATTATAAGTAACCACTTTTAGGGACAGCTAGTATTAGGCTTGGGAGGGTACTGCTGTAATTATATGTAATTGCTGTATTTCTGTGTGAGTGTATGTGTTTAGTTAGTATTGTGGGTGGAATTAAGTGGGATTGTGTAGTGTAGTTGAGTTTTTATACTGAGATTGTGTTATTGTATTGTTGTGCGGCTATATGTATATATATTTATATACTCCAATATAAATATATATAGATATAGTCTAAATAATTAGACTGTAGACTTTTAGTATTCTGTAATAAATCTTTTTATTATTCAAAATACTGTATACATTGTCTTTTGTGTAGCCGCCATAGTACAGTTCAGTACACATAGTGCAGGGAACGGAGTTCAGTAAAGGAAATAAATAGGCGGAGCTAGCGAGAGCCGGTTACGCCTATTTATGAATATTAATTAATAATATTCCACAAAATATTACTAATTAATAGCTCCTTTAACAGTATCTCCATATAATAATGAAAGAAAACATTAAACCAAAGAATGTTTTCTAAACCATTGCATATAGAAATGTGACATCACACAGGATAATTGTCAATTATTGAAGGTAGAGCAGAAACTCTTCAGCTTTTACTCTACAGAAACACAGATGGAGATGGGATATGGTTGTCATCACTTGATTACCATGCTAGAAATAAGATATAACATAAGAAACAAACATAGGATACAATAATATAAGAGGTGTTGCCTGGTTTCAGGAATAAGCGGCATGTCTGAAATAAAAGATAGAGCATTACTTACCTAAGAGAACCTGCTTCACTGCTCTGGGACTCCCAGGCAGGCACTGTTGTCCCAATTGTAGTGGTGACATCACATTGGCAACATGTGACTGCTGCAACCAATCACAATGCACTACTTAAGGTAGAAGAACCGGAGCGGCGATGCACAATTTGATAGGTACATAATGGTCTACATTTTTTTCAGGCACACCATAGTTGTTATCCAGTGTCTTCCTGAAACTGGACAGTCCATTTAATATAAACTTGAAATAACACAAAGAGTTACTACTGCTGCTTGACTGGTTATTACTGCTTCATTTTAATACACAAGCTTGTGATATGAGCATTAAAGGGGTTTTCCCATCTTGAACAATGGCAGCATATCGCTAGGATATGCCCCCATTGTCTTATAGGTGCGAGTCCCACCGCTGGGACCCGCACCTATATTGAGAACGCGACCCCAGAAGCGAAGGAGGGCGCACCGCGCATGCGCGGCTGCCCTCCATTAATTTCTATGAGGCCGCCGAAAATAGCCGTTGGCTCCATAGAAATTAATGTGAGCGCTCGGCTATTTTCGGCGGCCCCATAGAAATGAATGGAGGGCGGGCGCCCTCCTTCTCTTTTGGGGATGTGTTGTCAATATAGGTGTGGGTTCCAGCGGTGGGACCCACACCTATAAGACAATGGGGGCATATCCTAGCGATATGCCCCCATTGTCCAAGATGGGAAAACCCCTTTAAGGTTTAAACACCAAGCAGTAAAGTGCAGTTGACGTGTTGGTGCAGTACCCCAGAACTTCATTTCTTATTTAACCTACTAAAACCTGTCTGTAGGTGGTACTGTTTAGTTAATTATGCCCTGACTAAGCAGGGGTGTAGCTATTGGGGAAGCAGGGGAAGCCACTGCTTCAGGGTCTGGGGGCAGAAGGGGCCGGGGAGCAGTAGCAGGGCCACAACACCAGACTGGAGCAAGGGAGCGTCAACAGCATACAGTCTGGCTGCTCCTGTCCTCCTTACAAGCTTCTGTGCTGCGGAACTTCAGACATGCCCCCTCTACACTTCAGCACAGAAGACATGTATCCTTACCAGCTTCAGACACGCCCCCTATACACAGGACGTGCTGTCTGAGGAGGAGAGAGATCCCAGTGGAGCAGAAGTGTGAATAGACAACCTGTAAGTGAGTTTGTACTGTGACTGTCTCTTCTCTGTGGGACAGGAGGGGGGCTCAGGGAACTCTTTGAGCTGCTGCTTGATGCTGTAGACCAGCAGCTTCATGCTATTGAGTTGCTTTACTTCCGCGTAAAGCAATTTCCCTCCATGACACCTGCCCCCCCCCCAATATACTGTCCTTCTCTTATCTCATCCTCATGGAGCCCCTTCTGTCTCCTTTCCTCCCTCATGTTTCTCCTATTGCTGCCCTGCACAGACCTCCTCCCACTACTTCTTGTAAGAATCCCCCTCAGAGCCCCTTCCACCTACTTGCTGTGTCCACCCCTCCTGTCCATCCAGGGACGCATGCACCATAAGGACATTCTAACGTCACAGGGTCATGTGACTGTGCCCCCTCCACCCCGTACTCTGCTCCCTTATACCCTGCATTGTGCCCTCTTACCATACCCTGTACAGTGCCCTTAGTCATTCCCTGTACTGTGCCCTCTTATACCCTTTTGGTCACTGTATAGAGGTGTTATTTAGTGTATTGTGGCGTTATACAGTCCCTGTATGACATTGCTATCCGGTCATTGTATGGAGGCGTTATCCGGTGACCATATGGTGGTGTTATGCAATCACTGTATGGTGGTGTTATCCAGTTACTGTATGCCGGTTTTGTCCAGTCACTGTATGGAAGTATCCAGTCACTGTATGGTAGTTTTATCCAATAACTGTTTGGAAATAACTGTATCCCCTCTCCTGCCCACGCCAACTTTTTTAGACCTGGCATGAGTGAGGAAAAGTTGCAGATTGCAGTGTAAAGGACCTGTGAGCCACAATCTAATATAGGCATAGTTCTGTTTAATAAATGACCCCCTGATTGTCTTATGATTCCAGAGTAGGGCTAATATCTTTATAGTATATAGATTCTAGTATATTATACTGGGCCCCTGTATTTCCCAATAGATAAGTGATCCCTGGGTAACGCTGACCACCAGGACTAGGTTGTGCCCTTTCAGTACATGGCGGCCTCCCCTCTCTGCCCCACTGGTCCGCTGTGTACTGGTGCTTATTCTGGTACTAAGGCTGGGTTCACATCACATTTTTGTCATCAGTTTAATGTATACAAAAATGTGTACATTAACAGATGCCTCAGACTGATGCTATACAGTGGCGTCCATTCACCATACAGTTCCATTGTAAAAAAAAACATACGTTAACGTATGCATTTTTTTACTGGACTCTGCAGGATACAAAAACGTGGTGTGCTGCATATTTGTATATGGTACCTTTTTTATCAATGTATACTTCAAACGGATAGGAAAAACGTGAACCCACTGTTACATATGCACAAATGCAATGCCAGGAGGGTCATGGGTGGGGGCCCATACAAAAATGCTGTGGGGCCCAGTCAGTTATAGCTACACCACTGGGCAGAAGCTTTCTGAGTACTGCCACTTCAATTTAGCTCTGCCTGCCTTTCAGAGCAGATGGAAAAATATCATTCATGTTGAGAGATCAATCCCTGAGGGAAAGCTGGAGAAAACATTTGAGAAGGCATATGCTGTTTATGGCCAATATAGATACTATAGATGCTGCTTGTGGAAGGATTAACAGTTAATGGTACATTTCACACGTAAATAACGTATTGGCTGACTTTAGGATTTGTACCCCACTGGGGGAGCTGCAATACTTATTTTTGAGAGTTTTGCCTGTGATCATCTTGGAAAGGTTGCAAAGTGTTTAGAAGGCGATCAGGGACTACTACTCCAATTATCATCATTGTTGCCACTTGCCTATGTACAGCTAATGGGAAGGGACTGCACTGTGACTTGCCTTAGAACTGTGCCTTGATATCGTTGGATGTACTACAACTCCCAACTGCACTTTAGTAAAGAAAGACTTTTATCTTCTACAACTGGCCTAGTTACTGACTCCAGCACTGTTCGCCATCCACAAGACCTACACCTCCTGCCTTGCACCCATACCATTCGTTAACACCAAGAACACCCCTACTACCATCAGGCAGGAGCCCCAAAATCAGGGTGTACCTGAAGAAAGAAAGGATGCACCCTCCTATCCCTACCCTGGCCCTAAGGAGCCTCAGTGTGAGGATTACCACTGTGAATAGTTATTGCAGCCAGAACCACAAGCACTCCTATCCTCCCCTCCTCTGGGGCTTGTGGTATAGACGATTTCCAGCATGCACACAGCACAGACTTTTTTGGGGGGCCTGAAAAGGGTTAATTTCTGTGAGTAAATTAATTTTATATGCAACCATTGCTTTTGACAAACAATCTGCATGTGGCAGATGCTAGGGTCTCAAAAAAAGGGGGAATGGGTTAAAAAGTTCTGAGGCTGAGATTAGCACCCGACAGCGTCCCTTCCAGTACAGTCATCACTTCGCTAGCTAAGAAGGAAACAAAAGGAGACGTACACAAACCCAGCAGGAGGGGTGAGGAAGATGGAGGGCGTAGCAAAGCTTTGCAGTTCTTTTTTTTTTCTTTTTTTCACTAGCTGTTGTGCTGGGATAAGCCAAGCAAATGTTAGAAACAACGTCACGGTTCCAGCACCCTTGGGGATGACAGGCTGGGCATCAAAGCGAGACTTAAACCAGCCACTTATCAACGATATGATCTAGGTTATTAAGACCCACTGGGCCAGCTTCAGGGGCTGACTCCAGGCTTCTCTGTAGCTGTGGCTTGCTAAAGGATTCTATTAAGGAAAAAAAAAAAGAAAAGGAAAGAAAAAAGCTTCATCTGCTCGCCTAGATAGCCTTTACTGTGAAAATGAATTTGACACATAGCTCTGTGTCGTGAGCTTGAGTCCTGACAGCAGAGCACCAGCTGCAGTGTGAATTCTCTTTTCTCACCCATACTCTGTAAGTGGGTATTAACTCAAAAGGATTAGAGTGACCTTTAAAATACTACCAACAAGTATCCAGAGCAGCGCTCAGTATTCTCCGCCAGTGCTACAGGATTAACACAAGTAAATAGTCTTTTTTCTAGCAACTTCCCTCTACAATATTTTTTAAAAGAGTTCAGATGAGTGTGGAGCACAGCAGTGTCATCAAGTCACATTGAGCCAGTATAGAGCAAAAGTTCTTCCAATAATTCTACATCGGGAGCATTTACTATGTCTTGTACTATCCACATTTTACAGGCTTTTGCTGAACCAGAATAATCCCCTACATTAAAGGATCAGCGCCCCGTGTCTGATAGAAAGCAGCTACTTTTTGTCTACATTTCCTTTTTCTATTGAATATCCTCCATCTATGGAGTCCCTGTCCTTACTTAATATACATTTAGTTTTATATTATTATCTCAGCCAAGGATACTAAAATGGCTGTTAGATTAAATTATATTTATGATCTATCCTTAGGATAGGTACTTAATATCCAATCTGTGAGAGTCTGACAACCCGCACTCCCAACAATCCGCTGTTCCCTGCAGCCTACTGCATTGGAACTAGCATGTTGAATGGAACAGGAAATACAGCACTGTTCAAAGTGTAACCCAATACGGCCACTACACTTTGAACGTAGATGTGCTTCCTGTTCCATTCAAAGTGTCATTTCTTTCATCAGAGACTGCAGGGAACAGCTGATCAGTGGGCATGTGAGGTTTCAGACCCTAACCAATCAGATATTAATGACATATCATCAATATCAGGAGTTTGAAAAACCCCTTTAATAACCATCTAGGTTTCTGATCTCATGGAGAAGAAATTATTTATTTTGCTGGATTAATCAATTGTCATTACAATGAAGTAATAAATGTGCAGATATACCACCTTTGTAACCCTGCGGGTAATGTTCCTTTTACCACCCAGTGTAGAATTACATAAGGGAACTACTGTATATGAGCCTTGAAGTCCATCCAGCCAAATGACTCAGAACAAGGGAATCCACATTTTCTGGAGGGTAATAATATTACAGGTTATAGTTACTAGAGATGAGTCGTTGATCCAGGGAGTTATTTTGATTGCCTGATTGGAGTCGGGTAGGAATTTTTTCCCCTAAAGTGGGGAAAATTGGCTTCTACCTCACAGGGTTTTTTTTTTGCCTTCCTCTGGATCAACTTGTAGGAAAACAGGCCGAACTGGATGGACAGATGTCTTTTTTCTGCCTTATAAACTGTTACTACCGTATGTCGGGTTCACATCTGCATTTTGAATTCCGGAACCCTGATCTGGTCACTGTATCTGGCATATATGCTGACTTTCAGCCAGGCAAAAAATGCTACACATAGTACTCCTGGTTTGGCCAAAAGCCCGCATATACAGTGGGGAAAAAAGTATTTAGTCAGCCACCAATTGTGCAAGTTCTCCCACTTAAAAAGATGAGAGAGGCCTGTGATTGACATCATAAGTAGACCTCAACTATGAGAGACAAAATGAGAAAACAAATCCAGAAAATCACATTGTCTGATTTTTAAAGAATTTATTTGCAGTTTGTGGTGGAAAATAAGTATTTGGTCACCTACAAACAAGCAAGATTTCTGGCTCTCACAGACCTGTAATTTCTTCTTTAGGGTGCATTCACACGACCGTAGTTTTGGGTCCGCATCCGTTCCGCAATTTTGCGGAACAGGTGCGGACCCATTCATTTCAATGGAGCCGCAAAAGATGTGGACGGCACACAATGTGCTGTCCGCATCCGTAGGTCCGATCCGCGGCCCCGCAAAAAATATAGAGCATGTCCTATTCTTGTCCGCAATCGCGGACAAGAATAGGCAGTTCTATCATAGGGCCGGCTACATTCACACAGCCGGTATCCGTGTTTTGCGGATCCGCAATTTGCGGACCGCAAAACACATACGGTCGTGTGAATGTAGCCTTAACAGACTCCTCTGTCCTCCACTCATTACCTGTAGTAATGGCACCTGTTTGAACTTGTTATCAGTATAAAAGACACCAGTCTACAACCTCAAACAGTCACACTCCAAACTCCACTATGGTGAAGACCAAAGAGCTGTCGAAGGACACCAGAAACAAAATTGTAGACCTGCACCAGGCTGGGAAGACTGAATCTGCAATAGGCAAGCAGCTTGGTGTGAAGAAATCAACTGTGGAAGCAATAATTAGGAAATGGAAGACATACAAGACCACTGATAATCTCTGTCGATCAGGGGCTCCACGCAAGATCTCACCCCGTGAGGTCAAAATTATCACAAGTATTGTGAGCAAAAATCCCAGAACCACACTGGGGGACCTAGTGAATGACCTGCAGAAAGCTGGGACCAACGTAACAAAGGCTACCGTCAGTAACACACTACGCCGCCAAGGACTCAGATCCTGCAGTGCCAGACGTGTCCCCCTGCTTAAGCCAGTACATATCCGGGCCCATCTGAAGTTTTCTAGAGAGCATTTGGATGTTCCAGAAGAGTATTGGGAGAATGTCATATGGTCAGATGAAACCAAAGTAGAACTGTTTGGTAGAAACACAACTCGTCGTGTTTAGAGGAGAGTGAATGCTGAGTTGCATCCAAAGAACACCATACCTACTGTGAATCATGGGGGTGGCAACATCAGGCTTTGGGGCTGTTTCTCTGCGAAGGAACCAGGACGACTGATCCGTGTACATGAAAGAATGAATGGGGCCATGTATCGTGAGATTTTGAGTGGAAACCTCCTTCCATCAGCAAGGGCATTGAAGATGAAACGTGGCTGGGTCTTTCAGTATGACAATGATCCCACGCACACCCCCAGGGCAATGAAGGAGTGGCTTCGTAAGAAGCATTTCAAGGTCCTGGAGTGGCCTAGCCAGCCTCCAGATCTCAACCCCATAGAAAACCTTTGGAGGGAGTTGAAAGTCCGTGTTGCCCAGCGACAGGCCCAAAACATCACTGCTCTAGAGGAGATCTGCATGGAGGAATGGGCCAACGTACCAGCAACAGTGTGTGCCAACCTTGTGAAGACTTACAGAAAAAATTTGACCTCTGTCATTGCCAACAAAGGATATATAACAAAGTATTGAGATGAACTTTTGTTATTGACCAAATACTTATTTTCCACCATAATTTGCAAATAAATTCTTTAAAAATCAGACAATGTGATTTTCTGGATTTGTTTTCTCATTTTGTCTCTTATAGTTAAGGTCTACCTATGGTGTCAATTATAGGCCTCTCTCATCTTTTTAAGTGGGAGAACTGGCACTATTGGTGGCTGACTAAATACTTTTTTTCCCCACTGTATGCTGGAAAGGAGCGGGATGCCCGCAAAATCCCCATTTTCCATAATGGTGGAATTCTGCCAGAGTTCATAGCGCATAAGTGAACATGGCCTTAAATTTCTTGAGAACCTTTTATGAAAGGGTAATTGCTCTGGCTCCAATAATAAGATAAAGGAAATGGGGATAAATGTTGTAAATTAAACATAATACGTGTTACATTCATCATTCATCAATCCTACCATACGCATTGGTTTATGGGAGGGGGCTCCTTTCCCATACACTAATGTGTATGGGGGGCCTTAAAGTGGTTATCCAATTCTAAAAATTCTAACAACAGTTGGGTTCAATTATGGAGGCATCACGGTAAGCACTTTAACCCTGCCTTTGCCTTTCAGCGACATACTGGCCTAACTGCTAGTGTGATGATCTGGGGAGCCATCATATACAACAGGCGGTCGCCCCAAGTAGTGATACGATGGACAGGACACTAACACTAGTGATATGTGCAGGACATCCTGTGGCCACATGAGTTGCCTCTCTTGGCAGGCTTCCAACTGGCATTTTTCAGCAGGATAATGTTCACCCACACACAGGAAGGAAGCTCTTTGCCAGACTGCAACACTTCCTTGTCCTACCCATTATCAGATTTATCGCCAATCAAGCATTTATGGGACCAGTTGGGATACCAGCTTTGACATCCTAAGAATGTGCAGAACGTGCTGCAACATCTGTGGGTAAATGTGCCGCAGGATGCCTTACAGAACCTGTATGCCTCCATCCCCAGCCACATCTAATCTTGTATCCAGGTTAGAGGCGGCCCAATGTGGTACTAGAGACTTCATTTGGCAGTTTTCCTCAATAAACTTACTTTTACTCTAAAATTGTAATCACATATATCATTATTAAATTCATACACATACATTTTCCTTCCATTCCATCCAACTACTCCTTGGTGTTTAATTTGTTTTGCCAATTAGTGTACCGTACATGGCATAGAGCTACAAATCAGACTAGTTGAATTGTAATTTATATGAAGTTGTCTGTTAATAATTGTATCCCCATGAACTAATAATTCTGAAACATCTTCTCTTACAATATTGTGTTTTGAAGTCCCTCCATCATTCCTCCTGGAGAGGTATGAATTGATTGACAACCAAGAGTTACCATTCACCTTGTCAAAGAGACACACCCCTAGACTCACATTATCTCACAATGTCAGATTGCATAGGGACATGCCTTTTTCACAAGGGCAATAATAAATCAGTAGACTTGACTGGTCCTCTTTAATACCAATATTCAGCAAGGATTAATTTAAGTGACTAGTGCCAAAATTACCCCAGATTTGTATACTGGTTTGGGAATTACCTTAAAGGTAGCCTTGTTGGCTTCCTTGGGGCACTTGAAGAGAGGGAAACCATATCAAGGAAATGGAAAATAGGTCATGAAAATGGACTGGGGTACTGGGACACTTTGGACACTGAAATACTTGAGTTCACAAATTTACATTTGAAGAACACTTGCCATTTTTTTCAAGCCCTGCACTCAAATGTTGTGAATACATGGTCCTCTCTGACCATGGACACCTCAGCATTTTAGTGTTGATACTAATAGTCTGCCTCTGGGCAAAATTTATATAAAACGAAGGGATAAGGGAATATGAGCAAATAACGCATTACATATACAGTACAGACCAAAAGTTTGGACACACCTTCTCATTCAAAGAGTTTTCTGTATTTTCATGACTATGAAAATGGTAGATTTACACTGAAGGCATCAAAACTATGAATTAACACATGTGGAATTATATACTTAACAAAAAAGTGTGAAACAACTGAAAATATGTCTTATATTCTAGGTGCTTCAAAGTAGCCACCTTTTGCTTTGATTACTGCTTTGCACACTCTTGGCATTCTCTTGATGAGCTTCAAGAGATAGTCACCTGAAATTGTTTTCACTTCCCAGGTGTGCCCTGTCAGGATTAATAAGTGGGATTTCTTGCCTTATAAATGGGGCTGGGACCATGAGTTGTGTTGGGCAGAAGTCAGGTGGATACACAGCTGATAGTCTTACTGAATAGACTGTTAGAATTTGTATTATGGCAAGAAAAAAGCAGCTAAGTAAAGAAAAACGAGTGGCCATCATTACTTAAGAAATGAAGGTCAGTCAGTTTAAAAAATTGGGAAAACTTTGAAAGTGTCCCCAAGTGCAGTCGCAAAAACCATCAAGTGCTACAAAGAAACTGGCTCACATGAGGACCGCCCCAGGAAAGGAAGACCAAGAGTCACCTCTGCTGCGGAGGATAAGTTCATCCAAGTCACCAGCCTCAGAAATCGCAGGTTAACAGCAGCTCAGATTAGAGACCAGGTCAATGCCACACAGAGTTTTAGCAGCAGACACATCTCTACAACAACTGTTAAGAGGAGACTGTGTGCAGCAGGCCTTCATGGTAAAATAGCTGCTAAGGACAGGCAACAAGCAGAAGAGACTTGTTTGGGCTAAAGAACACAAGGAATGAACATTACCAGTGGAAATCTGTGCTTTGGTCTGATGAGTCCAAATTTGAGATCTTTGGTTCCAACCACCGTGTCTTTGTGCGACGCAGAAAAGGTGAACGGATGGACTCTACATGCCTGGTTCCCACCGTGAAGCATGTAGGAGGAGGTGTGATGGTGTGGGGGTGCTTTGCTGGTGACACTGTTGGGGATTTATTCAAAATTGAAGGCATACTGAACCAGCATGGCTACCACAGCATCTTGCAGCGGCATGCTATTCCATCCGGTTTGCATTTAGTTGGACCATCATTTATTTATCAACAGGTCAATGACCCCAAACACACCTCCAGGCTGTGTAAGGGCTATTTGACCAAGAAGGAGAGTGATGGGGTGCTACGCCAGATGACCTGGCCTCCAAAGTCACCAGACCTGAACCCAATCGAGATGGTTTGGGGTGAGCTGGACCGCAGAGTGAAGGCAAAAGGGCCAATAAGTGCTAAGCATCTCTGGGAACTCCTTCAAGACTATTGGAATACCATTTCAGGTGACTACCTCTTGAAGCTCATCAAGAGAATGCCAAGAGTGTGCAAAGCAGTAATCAAAGCAAAAGGTGGCTACTTTGAAGAACCTAGAATATAAGACATATTTACAGTTGTTTCACACATTTTTGTTAAGTATATGATTCCACATGTGTTAATTCATAGTTTTGATGCCTTCAGTGTGAATCTACAATTTTCATAGTCATGAAAATACAGAAAACTCTTTGAATGAGAAGGTGTGTCCAAACTTTTGGTCTGTACTGTAATTCATCTACATAAAAAGGAGAGTAACTTTACAAATCCTCCTTCATTCCATGCGGGTTCAGTGGCTACACAGGAATTACTTTGGTGATTGCATTGTATAGAGTACATGGCTCTGCATGGTGGCCTTGTGGAAAAGCTTACTTTTGTATGTATGCACCTGTTGGCATTAAATCTTGTTTGTTGCTGCCTATAACAAACACCAGGACTGTGAAAACTGCTCAGTATTATAATACAGACTGTAAGTCTATTTTAATTTCTATATGTAGAGTCAGGAAGCAAATATATCCAGTAATATGGGGCAATTAGCATCCATCTCATAGGGATTTTGTCTTTCTCTGAATCATCCCAGTAGGATTATAGGTTGGGCATAATGGACCAGTCTTTGTGCAGGTGCACATTCCCATGGCTGAAAATACAACACCAAACACAATATAACACTCTGCCTGCTACTGTCTTTAACTGCTAACCATAATGTCATCTGTGTATTTATTCCAGGTCCTTTGTCACTGTGCATTTATAATCTTTCTATGAAAATGTTATGTTCATGTAATGTGCCTGGTTGTGCAGCAGAGTGAGAGAGATATCTTTGGATAGAATGGAACTGAACATTCCATTCTCCCCCTTTTAGGCAGAAGTGGGCTAGTCCAGCTTCCTACCAAGGGAATGGCTGCATGAAGTGTTTAGTCATTCTTTGTCAGTCTTAGTGATGATAGCATCGGAAGAAGATCTGTGAAGATGTAGCAGTGAGGGGAGGTCCCCCTCCTACATCCAGAGTCCCTCCAGAGGGAAGCAGCTATTAGAGCACCCTGACTCCTTACAGATTAAACGACAGAGTGTTGCAAGGGGGTCAACAGCCAAAGGCACCCCACTCTAAAGGTACCAGAACAGTCCTAAAGTCTAGCTGCCAGACTAAAGCTGAGTTTAGCACAGCAGAGAGAGAGAGAGATAAAGCAGAATACTCATGTTTGCCTGCCAATTTATGCAAAAACTTGCTGGAGCCAAGAAAAAGCCTGAATATTGACTGGATGCAAGTTTATTCAAGGAAAGCTTTATAAAAGTCTCCCCTTTATTGCTTTGGAGCCAAACCCTTGGAATCAACGGTATCCAGGTCAGAGCACCGTGGCACATACAGAGACTATTGGGGCTGCACCACACCACTCGGCATTCCGATAAACCTGGAACACGATCAGCCCTGGTGGGTGGCACGTAGCGGAGACAGTGAATATATAAACTAATGCTATATTCAGTATATGAATGAATATAAGGTACTTCACAAATATATTTTGATCGGAATCATTTGTGCCCATCCACCATGGCAATGTGACCTCTTTCAAATGGGACCCTACTGTATATTAGGCCCCTGTCTTTGTGCCAACTGGCCTCAAATGAATTCAGGAAGAGCAGGTTCCTCCTAGATACTGCACTAATTGAGCATAGCTAGCGAGAAAGATAGGTTTGCTAGGAGTGCAAGACCAAAATGGAGGCAGTCCTACCTCCAAATGCATACTGTAAAGACAAAAGACAAAATGTCAGCATATCCTGTAAAATGAAACACATCCGCAGAAAGGAGCCATTATGGAATAGGATCCCATCTGAAAGAGATTACCTTGCTGTGGTAGATGGGCACAAATGATTTTGATTAAATTATAGTTGCTAAGTACCTCATATTTATCTATATCATGAGTATAGCATTAGTTCATATATTCACTGTCAGAAGTGCTGTCACATTGTGTTTAATAAAAAAAAAAATGTCACACTCATCAACCATATATACAGTATAACCATGTACGTAACTATATAACAGCCAACACATTTGCCAGCTAATATAACAGCCAAACACTTTGCATAATTTAGTATTAGTTTTTCACATCCTTGTTAAAGGAAATTTCAGAAGAGACTGAAAAAGTGGTTGAATATAGCAATGCGTCTCTGGAACTCTATCAAAGCATAAGACTTGGCACAGTCTTGGATCTTCTTAGGAGTAGCTGGCCTGCCAAAATGTCTCCATGGGTGCAGTAACAATCCATCTGAAAAGTCGCAAAACATTCCAGAATAACGTTCAAAGAACTGCTGCTCCATCCAGCTTCAATTTAGCTTAGTGTTCCCTATGCAATGAGAAGGAAACCAGGTAAAAGTGAGTAGATATGTACCATCTTTGCCCTCAATCAAAGCCACATATATGCATAAATGGGAGCAGGAGCTGGATAAAACATTCTCATTAGTAGACTGGCGAAATGCTCTCTGTTGGGCAGTATGTACCTCAAAATGCATAAATCATGCGGAGCAGAATAGAAAAATTCAACTCAGATGGTATCTAACTCCTGACCTCATTGCTCATTTCTCCAGCTCCTATTCCCCACTATGTTGGCGCTCGTGTGGATTCAGAGGTACTCCGTCCCACATGTGGTGGTACTGCCCGTCTGTAGCTGGATTATGGGAGAAAGTGCCTGCAACGGATCACATGTACCACAAAAACATCCTACACAAGATAACCAATTGTGCGGATGTGACAAACTATATAATTAAGCAAATCACAGAAAAAGGCGCACTACAACGGTAAATGTAATTGATATGGCTAAACCCTCACGCCGATGTTAAAATGAGACTTTCGTCAATATATCCTTATATCAAGAATAGAGATGAGCGAATATTAAAATGCTCGCGTGTTCAGTACTCGGTACGAACTTTTCCAAAAGCTCGTATATTCCTACAGAATAACGAACCCTATTGAAGTCAATGGGAGATACGAGCATTTTTGCAGGGGACCTTCACAGGCAAGGTTGCCTAAACACCTGAAAACCTCTGAAAGTGATGGAAACACCACAGAAATGGATAGGGAACACCAGGGGCAGCATGCATGGAGCAGGCAGAGACAGTGCAAGGAGCGACAGGACCTTGTCCGATAAAGTGTACACTTTTGCTACGTATAATTTACTCTATACGCTGTTGCGTATGAATTGAAGACCGTGAAACCATTACTACTTACAAGCATAGAGAAGCTGTCACTCAACTTTCTGAGATTTTTGAATGACAACTTGTTGATCAGGACTCTAAGAAAGCTGGGTGATTACGATCTAATAGAAGTTAATGTAACCCCTGCTTACCGCTGCCGTTCTGGGCGTCATGTCCAGCGGCGAGCTGCTGCTTGTGGTTTCCATTAACCGCTGCAGTCCTGAGCTCTGGCTGTGTAGTGCTGTTGCACCATCATCCGCTCCAGAGTTTCCATCCAGCCATGTATTACTTCACTCCCTCTGGGCTGGAGCTGTTTGATCATGTGACCATGCTAAGTCATGTGGGTTGGTCACATGCCTTCATTGACCAACCCTGGTCCTATTTAAGTTGCTCAGCCCTCTCCCAAGATGCCTCAGTGTCAAGGTCCTATCTTGCATTTGGTTATACCTGTTCCTGCTTGTGTTCCTCTGTTCTGACCCGTGCCTTGTTATCTGACTCCGCTACATGCCTGACCCTTGCCTGCCTGCATTGACCTTCTCGTTGCCTACTTGGATTGCCTGACTTCGTACCTGTGCTGCCTGCCCTGACCCTTTGCCTGTCTGACTCCGCTTCTGCCTAATCCCTCGGTCCTGTTTTGTCTCTCCTGGATACGACCCGGCCTGTTGACCATCGCTGTACCCTGGTACCTTCGCAGGTATCTCCTGTCCCC
>ONZH01005431.1:0-17568 GCA_900303285.1 Rhinella marina | reverse complement strand
AGTACAACATGTGACGAGAAAACACTCAGAATGGCCTGGATAAGTAAAAGCATCTAAAGTTTACCATAAAGTGAGACTGTCAGATTTGCTAAAATGGTCTGGTCCTTAAAGGGTTTCCAAGTTATATATATATTGATGACCTATCCTCAGGATAGTCACAATATTAATCGGCGGGGCCGACACCGGCCAACCCCTGCCGATCAGCTTTGAAGAGAGGCGCGCGCCATATCAGCGCTGCCTCCTCTCATTGTTTACATGCTGGCCGTAACAGGGGAATGGTGATAGGTGTAATTACACTCACCGCCCATTCATTTCTATGGGAAGAATCGTTCCATAAAATCTATTCTACCCTCTACCCCGTTACGGCCAGCATGTAAACAATGAAGAGGAGGCAGCGCTGATAGGGCGCGCGCCTCCTCTTCAAATCAGCTGATCGGCGGGGTGCCGGTGTCGGACCCCCGCCGATCTGATATTGATGACCTATCATATATATATAACTCGGAAAACCCCTTTAAGGTGAAAAATGGCAGGGTCCTTAAGGGGTTAAAAGAATCCTGAACACCACCTCTTCAGACAAGCCTACAACCAGTGTACAGCAATGTGTGTAATCTATACGGTGCATACGTGTAGTAATTATGTAGAGGTGTGTAATATATATAGTGCTTTGCTTATAATGGATAAGGTGCAGGCTGCATGTGTATTATAAACAGTACAGATGTTTATGTCTCAGGCGGCGCACAAATCTCTGTTCCTCACGAGGACGCGCTTCATATTATCAACAAAAATCTGAATCTCTTCAGATAGCACAGCCTGGAGCCTGACTCCTCCCACACATAGTCACATGGTAAAGACATCACCAAAGGTCCTTTAGGATTTACCACCTAAATGTATAACACCTGGTCATGTGATTTCTGACTCCTCCCACACATGTGACTGACCACATGACTATGATGTCATCACAGGTCCTGTAAGCGCAGAGCAACCACAGAGCCGCTCTACAGGAGGAGGTAAGTGTGTGCTCATGTAAGGATTGGGATATGCAGTGATTTGTGGGGGATCGGTGGAGGTGAGCATCTCTCTCTTTTTTGTATTTAAAGGGGTTGTCCAGTTTTCAAACACTTTTGGACCTGTGGAGAGAAGCATCCTTACGTGCTCCCAACCATTCGGTTTCGGCTTCTCTGTTCCATTGTGCTCCTGTACTAGCCATTGACTCACTTTAGGGACAAGTCACAGCAGTGGCATACGTAACCGTTGTTAATGCTGCAAGGTGACTAGCAGGGACAGGAACAAAGTAGACCAAAGGAGCTGAAACCGAGTGGTCAGGAGCAGGTAAGTATCCATAGGTCTGGTGGGGATGGATAGGGAGGGGCTGCCCAAAAGTGCTTGAAAACTGGACAACCCCTTTAAGGTGCTGTGATCCCGCTGCCACAAATTTTGTGTGCTGAAAAACCCCTTTAGGATCTATATAAAATTGGGTATTACCGTAAACATACAGACTCAAAAACAAGTTTCACCCCTCACAAATATATATATATTTTTTTTACAGTTTTGGCATACTTAACAATGAACAGTAAATGATACAGTCCCAAAGAACAACTCATCCCACAAAAAACAAGCTCTCATTCGGCTATGTCGAGGAAAATTGTTTAAAAAAGTTCTGGATACTGGAAGGCAGTAAGGAAACAACAACAAAAAAATTAGCTGTGGTGGAAAGGGGTTAAATATCGCTATAGTCCAGTTCTATTATATGACGATACCAGGTAGAAATATGGAGTTTTATGAAATAGTTTTGGAAAACAAAACCACTTTTTTATGGGAAAAACTTTTTCTGCATTTTTGAAAATTATGATTTTTTTTTTCATGAAAATGTGTGAGTGTTTGTTTAGTCGCAGTACGGCACTTGTGATCCCACCACTTCTATACTGCTTTGGTTTACTCAGCAAACTGTCAGGCAGTCTGTTAGGACGGGCCTTTCTTAGGCTTCTAGCTAATCCATCTACCTCCTCCATCTTTATCTCCGATCCCGACCCATAAAAGTGGGTTGTCGACAGTATATTACAGCTGGTACTCACTGCTAATGGATCGGGCTCAGAAACTGTCATCCGGGAACATAAATGTACATCAGGGTGCAGAAAGTTAGTCCATTCCACAATGTACAGTTATATCATAGTGCATCAAGGGGTTAAAGGGGCCCGTCACTTTTCCTGACATGTCTGTTTTTTTTAACTCTTGGCATTCCCCATGTAATTAAAATTCTGGAGCCTCTATTCTTATGACTCTATGTCCAGGTCCTCTCTAAGGATTATATTTAAAAAAAAAACATTGAGCTGTTCTATCACAAAGGGTTAAAGCGGCTCTGTCACTAGGTTTTAACCTATGTATTTAAATACATAGGTTAAAACCCCTTGACTTCTACAGTTAGAACATACCTTTATTGCAGAGTACAGCGCAGCGGTTGTGCTGAAAAAAGACCTTTAATCTTTATGTTAATGAGCCTTCGGAGCACCGGGGGGCGGGCTCTTTCTTCCTGAGCACCGCTTCTTCACCGCCCCCCGGGTCCCGAGGCTCTCTCCGATGCCGACGTCCACCGCCCCTCTGAAAATTGATTGACAGCGCTAGGCCGTTTGGCCTAGCGCTGAAATCCCGCCGGCGCATGCGCAGAAGCGCTTGCAGTGCCGAACACCGCAAGCGCTTCCATCCTTGTGCGCACGCGCCGTCACTTCCGGGTTCAGCGAAGTGACGGCGCGTGCGCACAAGGATGGAAGCGCTTGCGGTGTTCGGCACTGCAAGCGCTTCTGCGCATGCGCCGGCGGGATTTCAGCGCTGTCAATCAATTTTCAGAGGGGCGTGGACGTCGGCATCGGAGAGAGCCTCGGGACCCGGGGGGCGGTGAAGAAGCGGTGCTCAGGAAGAAAGAGCCCGCCCCCGGTGCTCCGAAGGCTCATTAACATAAAGATTAAAGGTCTTTTTTCAGCACAACCGCTGCGCTGTACTCTGCAATAAGGTATGTTCCTAACTGTAGAAGTCAAGGGGTTTTAACCTATGTATTTAAATACATAGGTTAAAACCTAGTGACAGAGCCTCTTTAACTTTTTTTCTAGCTGTGTGTATACTACTTTCACTTTGTGCCGGTCATCTAATGGACCTTAACTCTAAATTACTATGAGGTCATAATCACTTATTTAAGCCTATTATTATCAGTAGGATAAGGATTGAGCTTTGACGAGTGTTTATAAGGTCAGAGAGCAGAGATAAGGAGATCATCAGCTAGATATCTGATGGGGCAGAGAGAAAATTCAGATCCTGCTAGTAGAGAATCTCAGCTCTGTGCAGAGAAAAGGACTCCATATTTTTAATAAAGACCTATTGAAAAAAATATTTTTAGCTCATAATGAGTGCAATGCACTAATAAAATAAATGCCCCCAAAAGTGTACATAGTCCTTAAGCTCTTCACTGTAATATATTTGACCCCCAGTCTGACTTTCCCATATATACTAGCCTCCTTAATTGCAACCATCTTCACAAAACACCTTTCAATACATAGAGAGAAACCTACAGCAAATCCACTGTAACCCAGGCAGATGTGCTATAGTTTTTGTGTATATTCAACTCATGTTCTAATCCTTACAACAGGGTGGATACAACAGCTACAGTCTGATATCTCCTCAAATGTTTTCCCTTAGGTAATGTATTTTACATGAGATTGTGTGTTTTACATTGTTTCTTCTTTTTCCACCAATCAGGTTCCTACAATATAGAATCCTCTCCATTGATATCTTCTATATAAGAGGACATTCTCAATTGACCCATCAAGGATGTATAGGGACAAAGACAAGATGGCAGAGAGGATATTAAATCTCACCCTAGAGATACTCTTCCAACTTACTGGAGAGGTGAGAGATTCTGATGATGTCACATTACATCATTCTTATCTATGGTAATAACATATGATATGACCGGAGAGGTGAGAGATTCTGATGATGTCACATTACATCATTCTTATCTATGGTAATAACAGATGATATGACCGGAGAGGTGAGAGATTCTGATGATGTCACATTACATCATTCTTATCTATGGTAATAACAGATGATATGACCGGAGAGGTGAGAGATTCTGATGATGTCACATTACATCATTCTTATCTATGGTAATAACAGATGATATGACCGGAGAGGTGAGAGATTCTGATGATGTCACATTACATCATTCTTATCTATGGTAATAACAGATGGACATGGCTGTAGAGGTGATGGACTCTGGAAATGTCAGTATTGATATTTATTACTGTGTCTCCCCATACCCAGGATTACACAGTGGTGAAGAAGACCTCTAGTAAGCGCTGTCAGGCCCCTGTGTCTGAAGGATGGGGAAGAACCCTGAGCCCAATCACGGGGCCTCCACCTCACTCCCTGATACATGAGGAAATCAATGCACAGAAGATCCTAGAACTCATCCACAAGATGATGGAGCTGCTGACTGGAGAGGTGACACTGCTGGGAATGCTGGGACATTATACAGTAACAGCACTGGAGGGGTCTGGGTGATGACTGTATCATTGTGTTGTCAGGTTCCTATAAGGTGTCAGGATGTCACTGTCTATTTCTCCATGGAGGAGTGGGAGTATGTAGAAGGACACAAGGATCTGTACAAGGAGGTCATGATGGAGAACCACCAGCCCCTCACATCACCAGGTAATAGGACTAAACACACATGTTCTTTAAAGGCCACATTCTCCATTTGCTTCATAAATGCAATGTTACTGCTGGTGCTGCTAAATTTGATATAAATCCATCAGAGCACTGCTCCTGTTTCTGAAAGCTCTCTTATCTCCTCTTTCCTTCTCATGGTGTGAGAGACAGCAGGGAGGGGGGGAAGGTTGTACATGAGAGATCAGAGTGTGACTAGATAGCAGGAAGCATCAAGGAAGGGGACACTGGCTATATGTAAGGAGAAAAGCACAGTCAAGGCAGTCTGCAGGGGGACAATCACATGAGATTTCATGCAGTCTTTTCAGTCAAGATGGCCACAATGCCCTCTCAACGAGCAAATTGATAAGGTATGTTTTTTGGGGGGGTTTTTTGCCACCGTTTCAGGACAAATAGATTTGTTACCACTAAGCGCAAAGAAATGAGGCGTGGCTCAACAATAGTTATATTATTCAATAATAATAATCTGTTTTATTCTTTGCAGAGGACTGTATCAGGAGCACAGAAGGACGTCTGATATCTTCATATCTTAGAGCGGATAATTGTGGTGTCACTCAAGAATGTGCCATCATCTCAGACGTCCCCCTCAGCCCTTCACAGCAAAGATCTATCATCTGATCCTCTTAAACATCTAACTAATAATTCATCACAAAATACTTACCAAAATATAAGTCACAAAACAGGTGTGGAACATCAAAGAATTCCCATAGAAGAGAAGCCAATTTCATGTTCAGAATGTGGGAAATGTTTTACTCATAAATCAGCACTTGATAGACATCAAAGAAGTCACACAGGGGAGAAGCCATTTTCATGTGTAGAATGTGGGAAATGTTTTTCTCAAAAATCTGATCTTGTTAGACATCAGAGAATTCACACAGGGGAGAAGCCATTTTCATGTTCTGAATGTGAGAAATGTTTTTCTGTGAAATCATATCTTGTTGAACATCAAAAAAACCACATAATGGAGAAGCCATTTTCTTGTCCAGAATGTGAGAAATGTTTTATTTGGAAATCAAATTTTGTTCAACATCTGAGAATTCATACAGGGGAGAAGCCATTTTCATGTTCAGAATGTGAGAAATGCTATAGTGCCAAGGCAGATCTTGTTAAGCATCAGCGAATTCACACAGGAGAGAAGCCATTTTCATGTTCTGACTGTGGAAAATGTTATAGTGCGAAAGCAGATCTGGTTAAACATCAGCGAATTCACACAGGAGAGAAGCCATTTACCTGTTCTGAATGTGAAAAATGTTACAGTACAAAATCAGATCTTCTTAAACATCAGAGAACTCACACAGGGGAAAAGCCATTTTCCTGTTCAGAATGTGGGAAATCTTATAGTGTGAAATCGGATCTTATTATGCATCAAAGAATTCACACGGGAGAGAAGCCAATTTCATGTTCTGAACATGGAAAATGTTATAGTGTGAAATCAGATCTTATTGAACATGAAAAAATTCTCACAGGGGAGACACCATTTTCATGTTCTGAATGTCATAAGTGTTTCTTAAGAAAAGCAAACCTTCTTGAACATCAGAGAATTCACACTGGGGAGAAGCCATTTTCATGCCAAGAATGTGGGAAATCTTTTATCCATAAATCAGATATTGCTCGACATCAAAAAATTCACACAGGGGAGAAACCATTTTCATGCCTAGAATGTGGGAAATGTTTTACACAGAAATCACATCTTGTTACACATCGAAGATCTCACACAGGAGAGAAGCCATTTTTATGTCCAGAATGTCATAAGTGTTTCTTAAGTAAAGCAAATCTTCTTGAACATCGGAAAATTCACAAAGGAGAGAAGCCATTTTCATGCCAAGAATGTGGGAAATCTTTTACCCATAAATCAGATCTTGCACGACATCAGAAAATTCACACAGGGGAGAAACCATTTTTCATGCCAAGAATGTCAGAAGTGTTTTATCGTGAAATCAGATCTTGTTAGACATCAGAGAATTCACACAGGAGAGAAGCCATTTGCGTGCACTGAATGTGGAAAGTGTTTTAACCAAAAGTCGACTCTAATTTCGCATCAAAGAATGCACTCTGAAAAAACATTTCATGCCTAGAATGTTTTTCAAAAACATCGAATAACTCACACAAGGAAGCAGCCATTGTATTATAACCCTTTCCCTAGCCTTGATATAACTGTATGTGGAGCTGGGGGATAACTTCCGGGACCTCAAAAGTCGAGCTAATTGTTGGACTTGGACATTATGAAAGTGGCTTATAATTATACTATTAGGCTAGGTTCACACTACCATTTAAACCATCCGGCAGAGGAACAGTCTCCCGGAACACATTTTTAGGCCCCTTTCACGCGACCGTATGCCCTCCGAGACATACTGTCCATGAGCGGGCCATATGTCCCGGAGCAGCATCATAGATGACAATGATGCAGCGCACGTCAGCCCGCCCGCGGGACTATTGTCCCGCAGTCATATGATTTTATATTGTATTCAATGATGCTGTGCGCTCCTGTGCGCGCGATCGATGCCGCTCCGGCACATATGGCCCGCTCAGAGACCATATATCTCAGAGGGCATACGGTCGTGTGAAAGGGGCCTTACTGCATATTTTTCTTATCTTTTACATGTTATCCTGTTTTTCTATTGGTGACGACATCCAAAAAGCTCAACAACTACTGGGACCACCTGAAATTCGTCATAATAAGGCCTCCTATTCGGTTTCTCAATAAATATGAGACACTAGCTACGTCACGTCAGACGTTTCTCAAACTGAAAACGGTGTGTCTGCGTTCTTATTGTGTCCGTTGGCCAATGTAATCTGGTCCAATATTCAGAAGCTGTAGAGTAAACTCTTCATGGATGAGAGCAGGTTCGCACTGAGCACATGTGACGGAGTCTGGAGACATGGTGGAGAACGTTCTGCTGCCTACAACACCTCCAGCATGACTGGTTTGGTGGTGGGTCAGAAATGATGTGGGGAGGCGTTTTTTTGGAGGGCTGCACAGCCCTCCATGTGCTAGCCAGAGGTACCCTGACTGCCATTAGGTACCGGGGTGAGATCTTCAGACTCATTGTGAGACCATATGCAGCCCTGGGTTCCTTCTGATGCATGACAATTCTAGGCCTCATGTGGCTAAAGTGTGTCAGCAGTTCCTGCCTGATGAAGACATTGATGCTATGGACTGACCTGTCCGTTCCCCAGACCTGGATCCAGTCGAGCACATCTGGGACATCATGTCTCGTTCCATCCACCAACGCCACGTTGCACCACAGACTGTCCAGGAGTTGACTGATGCTTTAATCCAGGTCTGGGAGGAGATCCCTCCAGAGAACATCCGCCGCCTCATCAGGAGTGTACATCCAGGTCTGGGAGGAGATCCCTCCAGAGAACATCCGCCGCCTCATCAGGAGTGTACATCCAGGTCTGGGCGGAGATCCCTCAGGAGAACATCCGCCGCCTCATCAGGAGCATGCCCAGGTGTTGAAGGAAGGTCATACAGGCACGTGGAGGCCACACACACTACTGAGCCTCATTTCCTTGTCTTGAGGCATTTCCACTGACGTTGGATCAGCCTGAAATTTGATTTTCCACTTTGATTTTGAGTATCATTCCAAATCCAGACCTCCATGGGATATTAATTTTGATTTACATTCATCATTTTTATGTTTTATTGTTTTCAACGCATTCCACTATGTAATGAATAATGATTTGCAACTGGAATATTTCATTCATTGACATCTAGGATGTGGTATTGTAGTGTCCTCTTTATTTTTTTTGAGCAGTTTATATAATTCACCAGATCAGTTTCTATAAGGACATAATAAAATGAAACACCCCAGACTTGTTTTATATAGAAATATCTGATGTTCCTTAGAAGCCTCTACCACAGATTGTATTGTTTTTTTATCACATAACGCAGCAGATTTGTCTTAGGGCTACTCCTAAAGTTGCTATCTGAATAGTCCCCTGGTTTTCATGCTTCCACTTCTCTATAGGGATTTGGTATTCGCTACAGGATAACCACAAGGCCACTGCCTCTTGGAGTATTCTCCATTCAGTGACAGTTAACCCTAGCAGGTCAAAAACATTTTTTGTTTGCTATCTGCATGCTAGCTTTATGGATGTGCACATGTGACTATGGATGTGCTAGTGAGAGGGGTGAGGGATTCTGATGATGTCACATTACATCATTCTTATCTATGGTAATAACAGATGATACGACTGGAGAGGTGAGAGATTCTGATGATGTCACATTACATCATTCTTATCTATTGTAATAACAGATGATATGACTGGAGAGGTGAGAGATTCTGATGATGTCACATTACATCATTCTTATCTATGGTGATAACAGATGATATGACTGGAGAGGTGAGAGATTCTGATGATGTCACATTACATCATTCTTATCTATTGTAATAACAGATGATATGACTGGAGAGGTGAGAGATTCTGATGATGTCACATTACATCATTCTTATCTATGGTAATAACAGATGATATGACTGGAGAGGTGAGAGATTCTGATGATGTCACATTACATCATTCTTATCTATGGTAATAACAGATGATATGACTGGAGAGGTGAGAGATTCTGATGATGTCACATTACATCACTCTTATCTATGGTAATAACAGATGATATGACTGGGGAGGTGAGAGATTCTGATGATGTCACATTACATCATTCTTATCTATGGTAATAACAGATAATATGACTGGAGAGGTGAGAGATTCTGATGATGTCACATTTAGAGATGAGCGAGCGTGCTCGTTACGAGCACTGTAGTGCTCGGCTCCCCTGCGCTAGCATAGGCGCTGGCAGCCACTTCCGTCCTCCGGAGGAGGAGGACGGAAGCGGCTGCCGGCGCCCATGCGAGCGCAGGGGAGCCGAGCACTACAGTGCTCGTAACGAGCACGCTCGCTCATCTCTAGTCACATTACATCAATCTTCTCTATGGTAATAACTAGAGATGAGCGAATCGAAGCTGACGAAGTGGAATTCGATCCGAGTTTCAGGAAATATTCAATTTGCACCGAATCCGAATTTACTGACGCTTCGTGGTAACTAATCACATTGTTTTCCTAAAATGCCTGCTGCATGTTAGCACATGGATCAAGGAACTGTGGGAACAAGGGATCACCCACAATGCATGCATGTAGCCAATCAGCAGCCAGCTAGACCTGTGTTGTCAGAGTCCTATAAATAGCCTAAGCCATCTTGGATTCTGCCCTTTTCCAGTGTACTTAGTGCAGGTAGAGACCTTAGGTGCTAGGGAGAGTGTTAGGAAGTATTTTCAAACTTATATATTGCTCAATAGAAGTGTAGGGAAATGATAGGGAGGAAAGTATTTAAGCAGAACAGGGATCAATAGGGGTGTTTACAACCTGGGTAATAGAAACAATCCTTTCCTGATCATCCTTGGCAGCACATAACGAAAAGTTGTGCTGCCTACGGACTACAGGAAACAAAAATTTCAGTGAGTAAATTTACATTTTCCTGATCGTCCTTGGCAGCACAACTTTTTCGTTATGTGCTGCCTACGGGACTCCAGGAAACAAAATTTGGGTGAGTAAATTTTCATTATTACACCTTGGTGCACTGACTGAGTTCAAAATTGCCATGAAACAGCTGCCCATTTCAGGTTTGCAATAGATCATACCTCTGTAATTCCAATTATTGGGGTCTTATTAGCCCTTTTGAGCCGTAGTTACATGTACTAAAGCCTTTTTTGGTGTGTATTAGGGGGGAAAAAAGAAAGGGCTTATTAACTGTTGTGTGGTGAAGTGAGAAAATTACAGCCCTTTTTGGGGTGTTTTAATTTCCTTTTTATTTATTTATTTGCTCTAACAGTATGTCAGACAGAGAAGTGACAGGCCCTGCACAGGGGAGTGGAAGAGGCCTAAATGTTTCTGGCACAGGCACAAGTCGCAGCAGAGTAAGGGGGCGTGGCAGCAGGGGTCACTTCGAGAGGCCTGAGCTCCCGGTGTCAGCTATCGGTCGTGTCTTGACCAGCAACCCAGCGATTCTTGAATCGTTGACTCGGTCTTCGACTTCATCCCAAATGACGTCAGACACCCCCAGGCAAGAATCGGTGGGTTTGTCAGACACAACCCTTAGTTGGCATGGCCGGGGAGCAGGCCCTGTGCCCTCACCTTTCCTCAATATGCCTCTGTCCTTTTCTGTTACCTCACCCAGAGAAGTAATGTATGCTGTGGGCTCTGCTCCACTATAAAGCGAGGACGAACTATTAGAAGACAGTCAGCAGTTACTGGCCAGCCAAGATGTGGAGGAGACATCCACAGCTTCCTCAGTTAGGCGGGCAAGTAGTGATGAGGAGAGTGGCGTGGGAACTGGTGTTGCGAGCAGTCAGGCTCCTGACCCAGAAACTGTTGAGGAGGACATCAGTGACGTGCAGACAGTACTAGATGATGATGATGTAGCCGATCGCACTTGGGAGCCGGGTGAATTAGGGTCTTCATTATCATCAGGAGAAAAGGGTGGCAGCTTGACCGTGAGGCAGCGGCGGAGCCAACAAGTCGCTAGCAAGGCAGGAGTCAGCAGGGTGGCAGCAGTGGGAGTTCAGGAGCCAAATGTGCCCAGGGTAGATGACTCACTTTGCAGAAGCCTACCGGGCCGGAAAGTAGTGGTGCAGGGGTTAACAGAGACAATGACAGAAGCAGTCAGTCAGTGCAGAGTGTTGGTGTTAAAATCACCTACTTGGCAGTGAGGCAGTTTTTTGTTAATCCGCCGGGTGAGGTGAACATAGCCATTTGTAGAATCTGTGGGCAGAAGGTGAAGCGTGGCCAGGGCACCATGGTCCTGCGTCAACATATCCTGCGTCACCATAAATAACCATGGCTCCAATGCGGGGATCAGAAGCAGCGTAGCTAAGTAGATTCAGTATGGGGGGCATTAGTCTCGGATAACCCCTTTAATAAAACATCATACAGATCAGAAATAAATGCTATACCCTTACCCTTATCTAAGCTCTCTATAAGGCCTCATGCACACGACCGTATGTATTTTGCAGTCTGCAAAAAATGTGGCTGACGTCCATGTGCTTTCCGTATTTTGCGGAACGGAACAGTTGACCCCGTAATGCGAACAATAATGCGAACAATAATAGGACATGTTCTATTTTTTTGCAGAACAGACATACGGTAATGGAATGCACACAGCAGTTTTTTTTCAAACCCATTGAAATGAATGGTTCCGTATACGGTCCGTAAAAAAAAACAGAGCAGACACGGAAAGGAAATACGCTCGCGTGCATGAGGCTTAAGAAGGGTACAAAGCTCAAACCCTTATTTAGGCCCTCAGGGGTCGACGTGTTTAGTTAAAAAATCCACCACATTTGTTTTTGAGTAAGCGTCCTCTTCCAGTTACCACCCCCTGATATTGACAATCACTTTGTTAATCCCTCTCACCTGTAATAGTGATCCATCACGATTGTGATACTGTTTAAAATGGCAGGGGATCATATTTAAGGTGGATATGTCTTGCTCATCCTTAGCTGCATGTATCCCTAGGATGTGTTCCCTCACCTCCTTAATTCCCTCAAAGTCAAACCGACATAAAAAAGATGATATGGGCAATTCACTAGATATACAAACCCCGCTGTTCCACATGAGATGGGGTGCTGTGCTGTGTTTGTAAATGTCGATGTCCTCAACACATTGGACCAAGTCCCACAAGGGTGACGTCCCCATCATGGGCCGCTTGAGCCAAAAGCCTTCTCTCTGGTTTGGTCCCCACATGGTAACACCATATGAGAATATCTCTTAAATTTTTTGTTCTCCTGAATGCTATTGATGGTGAGGGTGATAGGTATGGTTCAAGGGCTCATGCACGCGAATGTGTGTGTTCAGTGCCCGTGATGTGGACCGCAATTTGCAGTCCACATCGCACGGGCACTGACAGTGGGGCCACCGCATTCGGATTGCGAACCCATTCATTTGAATGGGGTCTGCAATCCGCATCCAATGGTCCGCACCGCAAAAAAGTAATGCAGGCACAGCCAGAAACACCACTGAAGCACACCGTAGTGCTTCCGATCCGTGCCTCCACTCTGCATCTCCGTGATTGGGGACCCATTGAAGTGAATGGGTCCGTGATCCGTGATGCGGGCTGCACATGGCTGGTTCCTGTGTATTGCGGACCCGGCGTATGCGGGCCGCAATACGGGCAAGAGCCGGCACCGGTCGTGTGCATGAGCACTAAGAGGGTGGTCCAAACCTAAAATAATCCAATGTTTAGAGAGGACCGTTCTCAAATTTCCATCTCCCAATGTTAATACAATATATGTGATACTCCAGCTAAGAATGTCCTCCGTTTAGGTTGGCGCCCCCATGTATATCATGTACCCACCGTATATTGTCATTTTAATTGTATGTTTATTTATTTTAATCATTGAATAAAGTTATATGAGATTTACAAATCCCGCTATTTATTTTCTTTATGGGTTTTCATATGTAGTGGGTGTTGATTGTATTTTATACTGCCCAAAATATCAATTGGCGTATATAAAGACTCTTTTATAGTTAAAATTTAACTAATCTTGTGATGGAAAAACGAGGCTGCAGGGCAGTTCAGAGCGCTCTGCCCCTTCAGCTTTTATCGACTCGACTTTTCAAGTGTATGGAGTACAGCTAGAAAGTATAGGGGATCTATAATCCATTCACTTTAAAAACTGATGAAAGTCAAAGGGGTAGTGCACCCAGATCAGCATTGCTGCCCCTTATTATTTTCATAAAGGGTTTAATTAGCCATAGTTTTCCAAGACTTTTTAACCGATGACCTATCCTCTGGCTGGGTCATCAGTATCTGATCGGTGAGGGTTCGACACTTGGAACCCCCGCCAGTCAGCTGTTTGAGAAGGCACCAGCGCTGTGCGTACTGTCGCCTTCTCACAGCTTAGCCTAGGCCAGTGACATCATGGTCATCACGTGGAATAGGAGCAGCTCAGTCCCATTCAAGTGAGCTGCAAAGGCAGAATAGCGTTCCCCAACATTGTCTGATATGCAACGTTTCCACCCATTGGAACTCTGTCCTCCACATATTGGACCGAATATATGAGCAGAGGAAGGCTGTAAATCATTTTTTGATAATGCAGGCGGACAGGAGCACTCCCCTGTGTAAATTCAACAGTAGCCAGTGGCAGCTCATGCGTGACATCTACCTTTGCTCAGGCCCTTTGAGGAGGCCACTTTATTTTTCAGTCAACAGGACTATGGGATGAACTACGTCATTCCACTCCTGGCCGTCCAGGGGACAGGAGATGTGGCATCTACATCTCATAGCCACCTGAGCCCATTTAAGAAAAAAAACCCATACAGCGTACATTTTATTGAATAACTCAGTGGCTATGCTAAATTTTTAATTACATACAATTACAAAAGTATACAGGTCCAGGTGTTGGTTTGAAACTGTAGAATATTTTTCTTGGGACAATGCCTTTAATGTGGCCCTGAGAAATTCTGCCTGATGAGTCGTGATCATCTGGTGAAGACAATTTTGTTCTCTGCTTAGCTAAACTCCTGGTTGTAGGTGAGCCAGCATGAGTGATAACCTCTGTACTGTACTAAGGGTATGATAAGATCTGTAGAACAATGGGAAGACACTAGCTGGCTGCAGGTTTGCCTCTGTGGCTTTGGATCCTCAGCACGCAGCTGCCATGCATTTGGGCAGTGTCAAATATGGAAAGCCTGGTACTAGGTGATGCCATTTTCTTTACATTAATGGGTTGGGAGAAAAGAATCAATTAGGCACTTTGGAATCTCCATAACTTTGCATGAACTTTGGTTGGGCCAGAAGGTGGTCAGAAGTAGGTGACTGTTACAGTGAAAAGAGTTGCTGGTTGATGGAGGTAAGTGGTGTGTAACGGAGATCCACTAATTCGTAGTCATCTTGGACAGATTCTGAGGTCACCATCCTGTGTGAATTTTTTCATGTTCAGCAAGACATGCTTTACTTAAGAAAAATTTCCCACATTCTGAACATGAAAATGGCTGCTCTGTACGTGAATTTGTTCATGCTGAAGAAGAGTTGCTTTTAAAGTAAAACATTTCCCACATTCTGAACATGAATATGGTTTCTCCCCTGTGTGGCTTCTCTGATGTCTCAAAAGATCAAATTTCTTGGTAAAACAGTTCCCACATTCTGAACATGAAAATGGTTTCTCCCCTGTGTGAGTGCTCTGATGTCTAACAAGATCTGAGTTCTTGGTAAAACATTTCCCACATTCTGTACATGAAAATGGCCTCTCCCCCGTGTGAGTTCTCTGATGTCTAACAAGATCTAATTTCTTGGTAAAACATTTTCCACATTCTGAACATGAAAATGGCTTCTCCCCGTGTGACTTCTGTAATGTTCGACAAGATTTCCTTTATGACTAAAACATTTGCCACATTCTGAACATGAAAAATGGCTTCTCCCCCTGTGTGAACTCTCTGATGTTCGACTAGATTTCCTTTATGACTAAAACATTTGCCGCATTCTGAACATGAATACGGCTTCTCCCCTGTGTGAGTGATCTGATGTCTAACAACATCTGATTTCTTGCTAAAACATTTGCCACATTCTGAACACGAAAATGGCTTCTCTCCTGTGTGAGTTCTCTTATGTATGACGAGATTTGATTTCCAATTATAACATTTTCCACATTCTGAACATGAAAATGACTTCTTCTTCAATTGCGTTCTTTGATGTACAATATCCGTTCTGTTACTTGTATTTTGCTGAACAGTCGGTGATGAATCAGAAGATAGAAGATGATGAAAAGGATGAGATAATAGATCTTTACTGTGAAGGGTTGAAGGTTTATATGAGATAAAGGCATGCTCTTCATATGTGTCTTGTGTGATACCATGATCACCTGCTTTAAAATCTGAAGATGTCAGATGTCCCTCTGAGCTCCTGGTACAGTCACCTGCTGAGAATAAAACTGGTTTTATTATTTTTAATTACAACCAAAAATTCTATTGATATTTTATAACAATTCTTCTATATTAAAATTCCCATAACACAAGGCATGAGACAAAATTATGAATTGACTAAAGGTGGCCATACACATTAAATTAAAGGGGTTTGTCTCACTTCAGCATAGGGCATTTATCATATGGACAAAGTTTAATACAAGGCACTTAGTAATGTATTCCCTCCTTTGCTGGCTGCATTCATTTTACCAGCGCACTATACCCCGCTCGTATCCAGGGGATGCGACCACCCTGCGAGCATAACCGCCGCTGCTGGATTGCAGGGTGGTCGTAACCCCTGGAAACAAGCAGTATATAATGTAATGGACAATCACAATACATTAGTAAGTGATTTGTATTAAAGAAGAACTCCCGCAAAAATGTTTCTCCGACCTGTTAGAAAGGTGCATGATATAATCTGTAGTGAATGCAATCTTCTCATCAGAGACTGTATTTGTGAGTTATCCCCTCTCTTCTTTTTGTAGCTGGGTCATGTGACCAACTCCCTGACCTCCAACTGACCCAGGACAGGAAGCCAGTTACTTCTCTATTCATTCCTATGAGACTGAGAGTGAGGCTCCCATAGGAATGCATAGAAAAATAGACTTCCTGTCCACACATAAGATGATGTGTTATCTGGTGAATCTGATTCCTGGTCACATGACACAGATGAGAAACATCAGGGAGATATAACTCACATATACAGACACTGGTAAGAAAATGACCTTCACTACAGATTACATCATGTACATTTCTAGTAGGACATCAAAAAAAAATTTTTTGCAGGTGTTCTTTAACTTTCTCTACATGATAAATGTAATTTAATGAAGTGAGACAACCCCTTTAACCAGGTCCGGACCGCCAATAGACTATAAACGTCCTGGAGGTCGGGACTTATCTATTAATGGACGTTCAGAGATCGCAGCTGCTGCTGTGCAGGGGTCCATTGTCAGCGACAGCAGGGTACCCCATAGAGTAGACAGAGACCGTTCCACAGTGTCCTTGCCTTCTGGATTGCTCTATACACAACGCTGAATGAGCGTATATACTGTGTATACTTCATGTCTCCTTGTGAACTCTATTCCTACAGACATTCAGCTGAAGATCTTATTAAATTGTATTCAGGATCATAATTCTGTATGGGAAAGAGCAATGGCATTAGCGATCGGTCCTCCCCATACTCTGGAGGAGATCATATACATGCAACGGTCTCCTCCACCAGCGAGCAGCAGATTGATGGGAAGGAACACTTCCTTCCCGACAATCTGCTGCTCTATTGTCCCATGTAAAGGGACCTTTCCTGACAACTTTAGTCTCACACGATGGTCCTTACTTCAGCCAATGGCATGTATCATGTAGATAAAGTGAATAAAAGGCACTTACTAATGTATTGTGATTGCCCATTTTGCTTCCTTTGCTGGCTGGATTCATTTTTCCATCACATTATACACTGCTCGTTTCCATGGTTACAACCACCCTGCAATCCATCAGTGGTGGCTGTGCTTGCACACTATAGAAAAAAAGAACCTGCCTCTGTGGTGGTCGGGACCACGGGATTGTGCATAGGCGCGCATGTGCAGTAGCTTCCTTCCTTCCACCTCATATCTGTGCTGCAGTGGTGGCCGTAACCCCTGGAAATGATCAGTGTATAAGGGGATGGAAAATGGAATCAAGCCAGCAAAACAGGCAATATGGACAATCACAATACATGCGAGACAACCCTTTAAGTTAAATATCTCATCAGTGCTGACTCACCTGAGCTGTTATCTGTGAGAATTTCTTCCTTACACTGGTCATCACCCCTCACATATGTCTCTGTGAGAATTTCTTCTTTACACTGGTCATCACCCCTCACATATGTCTCTGTGAGAATTTCTTCTTTACACTGGTCATCACCCCTCACAT
>ONZH01005430.1:0-85887 GCA_900303285.1 Rhinella marina | reverse complement strand
AATAATGTGCCAGTAAGAAGTGCTCCCCACCCATAGATGCCCCCCAAATTATGTGCCAGTAAGAAATCCCCCAGTACCCCCATGTGACAGTAAAACTGCCCCCAGTGCCAGTAAAAATGCCCCCAGTGCTCCCTTCCCATTAAGAAATGCCCCAAGTGCCAGTAACAAATGCCCCCAGTGCCCCCATGTGCAAGTAACAAATGCCCCCATGTGCCAGTAACAAATGCCCCTAGTGCCCCCATGTGCCATTAAGAAATGCCCCAGTGCCAGTAGAAATGCCCCAGTGCTCCTATGCCATTAAGAAATGCCCCCAAGTGCCATTAAGAAATGCCCCCAGTGCCCCCATGTGCAAGTAACAAATGCCCCCAGTGCCCCCATGTGCCAGTAACAAATGCCCCCATGTGCCAGTAAAAATGCCCCCAGTGCCCCCATGTGCCAGTAAGAAATGCCCCCAGTGCCAGTAGAAATGCCCCCAGTGCCCCCATGCCATTAAGAAATACCACCAAGTGCCATTAAGAAATGCTCCCAGTGCCAGTAAGAAATGCCCCCAGTGCCCCCATGTGCCAGTAAGAAATGCCCCCAGTGCCCCCATGTGCCAGTAACAAATGCCCCCAGTGCCCCATGTGCCAGTAAAAATGGCCCCAGTGCCTGTAATAATGCCCCCAGTGCCAGTAAAAATGCCCCAGTGCCTCCATGTGCCAGTAAAAATGCCCCCAGTGCGCCAGTAAAAATGCCCCCCAGTGCCCCCCATGTGCCAGTAAAAATGCCCCCAGTGCCTGTAATAATGCCCCCAGTGCCAGTAAAAATGCCCCCAGTGCCCCTTTTGTCGGTAAAAATGCCCCATGTGCCAGTAAAAATGCCCCCAGTGCCCCATGTGCCATTAAAAATGCCCCCATGTGCCAGTAAAAATGCCCCCACTGCCCCCATGTGCCAGTAAAAATGCCCCCAGTGCCAGTAAAAATGCCCCCAGTGTCCCCATGTGCCAGTAAAAATGCCCCCAGTGCCCCCAATAGAGCTCCGGTCCCAAACTACAACAATAAAAAAAAAACAGGGAGTCTGAAAGCCAGGCTGTCCAGCCTAAAACTGGACCTCTGGCCACCCTAGTGGCAGGCGGACGTTAGGGTGGCCAAATGTCTGGCTTTAGGCTGGACAGTCCGGTTTTCTGGCTCCCTGTCCTCTGTCCGGCGCAGTGCCTGGATGGACGTAGGGATGTCCACCCTTTCAGTAGCTCACGCTCAGACAACTTCTCCTCCGTGTCTTCACGGAGCCAGGGGGTGTGGCCTCATGGTTAGCGGTGTGGCTTCATGGGGACCGTGGGCGCTGCTTCACGTTTGGGGGAATTGCCGGTGAGGTCTGGCTTTCTGGGGTAGAGACAGTGGCCACCCTAGCTGCTGTGGAGGTCACAGTTAAAGGGGAGGGCGCTGTGGATGTTTATGTTAAGGGGCGGGCACTGAAGAGGTAACTCTCAATATCTTTTAACGACACACACACAAACATTAAATGAAATAGATTAAATATAGCCGGCTCCTTCAGCTAGTTGTTAAATAAATGCATTAATATTGGTGAATTATTATGTGTCTGTAACAAGCTGGACTACTAAAGAATACACCTGGTTGCACATGTTAAAGGGAACCTCTCACCACTAAATGCAGTACTTAGGCAGCATATTGTAGAGCCGGAGGAGCTGAGCAGATTGATATATACTGCAGTTTTGTAACAGGAAATTCAGGTAAACTTGTAAATTATACATTTAAACCTCTGGTCTTTCTATGCATATGAGTGAGCAAGGAAAAGATTCAGTAAAACTTGTAATTTATTCATCTAAAGCTTATCTAAAGCTCTTCATCCAGCTCCTCCTCTCTCTGTATCTTGCTGACTTTTCTAGGAAGTAAAGCCAGCCACTGGCATAGCTACCAGGGAAGCAGAGGAAGCAGCTGCTTCGGGGCCCGTGCTCAGAAGGGGCCCCGAAGCAGTTCTAGATCAGGAAGAAGGCACAGGCTGCAGCTGTGTTGATGTTCTAGATTTTCCCTAAGCTTAGCAGCTGCAGCCTGCTAATACCACCTTAAACTTACTGTGCTGCCTTAACCACTGCCTCGTCCCCCACACGCTGCAACTGACTTTCCTCCTCACTGCTGAGTCGAGACGGAGGGTGAGGGAAGAATTTCTGCAGCTGCTAAGAACCCTGGGCCTGCCCTGTATCTGCTATTGAGGAGCTGGAGCTTTCTCTGATGGACTCCCCCCTGCAAAATAGTAGGCTTATATGTGAAGTGTGTTCATTTCATCTGTGCAAATGGTGTGTGATGTGCACATGTGTGTATATTGTGTGTATGTTTATACATGTGTAGCTATATATTTACAGTATATGTGATATATGCCTGTCTGTCTCTCTGTATATAATGTGTGTATAATATAATGTTTGTGTGTATATATACGTGCGTGTGCATGTGTCTCTATATGTGCGTGTCTGTCTATATATAATCTTTGTGTGTGTGTGTGTGTGTATATATATATATATATATATATATATATATATATATACAGTGCCTTGCGAAAGTATTCGGCCCCCTGGAACTTTTCAACCTTTTGCCACATTTCAGGCTTCAAACAAAAAGATATAACATTTTAAATTTTTGGTGAAGAATCAACAACAAGTGGGTCACAATTGTGAAGTAGAACGAAATGTATTGGATCATTTAAACTTTTTTTGTAATAATAAAACTGAAAAATGGGGCGTGCAAAATTATTCAGCCCCCTTGCATTAATACTTGCGCCACCTTTTGCTGCGATTACAGCTGCATGTCGCTTGGGGTATGTCTCTATCAGTTTTGCACATCTAGAGAGTGAAATTCTTGCCCATTCTTCCTTGCAAAACAGCTCGAGCCCTTTGAGGTTGGATGGAGAGCGTTTGTGAACAGCAGTTTTCAGCTCTTTCCACATATTCTCAATTGGATTCAGGTCTGGACTTTGACTTGGCCATTCTAAGACCTGGATACGTTTATTTTTGAACCATTCCATTGTAGATTTTGCTTTATGTTTGGGATCATTGTCTTGTTGGAAGATAAATCTCCGTCCTAGTCTCAGGTCTTTTGCAGACTCCAACAGGTTTTCATCCAGAATGGTCCTGTATTTGGCTCCATCCATCTTCCCATCAATTTTAACCATCTTCCCTGTCCCTGCTGATGAAAAGCAGGCCCAAACCATGATGCTGCCACCACCATGTTTGACAGTGGGGATGGTGTGTTCAGGGTGATGAGCTGTGTTGCTTTTACGCCAAACATATCGTTTTGCATTGTTTCCAAAAAGTTTGATTTTGGTTTCATCTGACCAGAGCACCTTCTTCCACATGTTTGGTGTGTCTCCCAGGTGGCTTGTGGCAAACTGTAAACGAGACTTTTTATGTATATCTTTGAGAAATGGCTTTCTTCTTGCCACTCTTCCATAAAGGCCAGATTTGTGAAGTGTTCGACTGATTGTTGTCCTATGGACAGACTCTCCCACCTCAGCTGTAGATCTCTGCAGTTCATCCAGAGTGATCATGGGCCTCTTGGCTGCACTTCTGATCAGTCTTCTCCTTGTTTGAGATGAACGTTTAGAGGGATGGCCGGGTAGATTTGCAGTGGTCTGATACTCCTTCCATTTCAATATGATCGCTTGCACAGTGCTCCTTGGGATGTTTAAAGCTTGGGAAATCTTTTGGTATCCAAATCCGGCTTTAAACTTCTCCACAACAGTATCACAGACCTGCCTGGTGTGTTCCTTGGTCTTCATGATTCTCTCTGTGCTTTAAACAGAACCCTGAGACTATCACAGAGAAGGTGCATTTATACAGAGACTTGATTACACACAGGTGGATTCTATTTATCTTCATCAGTCATTTAGGACAACATTGGATCATTCAGAGATCCTCAATGAACTTCTGGAGTGAGTTTTCTGAACTGAAAGTAAATGGGCCGAATAATTTTGCACGCCCCACTTTTCAGTTTTATTATTACAAAAAAAGTTTAAATAATCCAATAAATTTCATTCCACTTCACAATTGTGACCCACTTGTTGTTGATTCTTCACCAAAAAATTAAAATGTTATATCTTTTTGTTTGAAGCCTGAAATGTGGCAAAAGGTTGAAAAGTTCCAGGGGGCCGAATACTTTCGCAAGGCATTGTATAAATAAATGTATATAGATATATACACGCACATGTGTGTATTAAAGGTATCTGATTAGTCGGGGTCCGACTGCTAGAAAGCAATTGTGATATCATTCTCCAGCGGTCAGATCACCACCAATCAGATACTTATCCTCTATCTTGTGGATTGGGGATGAGGTCTTAGGCCTTGTTCACATTTCCATTTTTCACAGCATGCATGCTATAATACAGGAAACTGGCAGAGGAAGGAGTGGGCAGAGGGTGGGATGGCTAGCTGGCAGCTGCATGCTGATCCCAGCCTTTGCCCACTCCTTCCTCTGCCGGCCTCCTGTACTATAGCATGTGGTACATGGCAGCCTCCCCTCTCTGTCCACTGCTCCGCTGTATACAAGCTTCATCGGTGACACATCACTTCTGCAACCAGTAATTGGCTGCAGTGGTCTAGTGTCCTGCTGTTTGGAGACCCAGGACCTGCACAGATGGCAGAGATGCTAATTATGGCACTCTTACATATGCACACAAGCGGTGCTAGGATAGTCCTGGGCTGGCATCGGGTTTGTGCATATGTAAGTGCGCCATAATTAGCATCTTTGCCATCTGTGCAGGTCCTGGGGCTCTAAACAGCAGGACACTAGACCACTGCAGCCAATTACTGGTTGCAGCAGTGATGTGTCACCTATGAAGCTCATAAGTGTGTCCTGTTCCGTCACCACTGCGGCCAGTCATTGGCTGCAGTGGTCATGTGCCACTTGTCAAAGTACTGACACTCTACAATCCCTGACAGAAGTTCTATTGCTTATCCATGTTGTGGAAACCAAAGCTTATAACCTGACTTAAAATTCATCCATTGGTTTTAGAAATGACTCATATGAAAGCTGAAACCCTCCCAAATGAGGTTTTTTTTACGCAAATAAATTTGCTTCACTGCTGAAATATTGATCATTTAATGAACACAGAAAGGTCAGATTTTGGCAAGACAAAGGTTTTGTCGCCCACAGAAAGTAATGTGAAAATCAAACAAATAATTCACTTCAAATACAAAGATATGTTTCCTAACATTGGTGAATGAAGTAGTGGTGCTATTAGAGCCATATTTAATATTTTGTGTGACTTCCATGAGCTTGAAGGACTGCATCCATGCGTTTCGACAATGATTCATACAATTTATTGATGAAGTCATCAGGAATAGCAAAGAATGCAGTCTTACATGTCTCCCAGAGTTCATCAAGATTCTTTGGTTTTGTCTTCCAAGCTTCCTCTTTCATCCTACCCCAAACATGCTGAATGATGTTCATGTCTGGTGACTGGGATGGCCAGTCCTGGAGCACCTTGATCTTCTTTGCCTTGAGGAACTTTGATGTAGAGATGAATGTATGAGATGGAGCACCATCCTGCTGCAAAATTTGACCCCTTTTATGATTGGGAATGTTAGAAGTAGCTAATACTTCTTGATATTTTAGGCTATTGATATTGCCTTCCACCTTGCAAATGTTTTGCACACCCCCATACTGAATGTAACCCCAGACCATGATCTTTCCACCACCAAACGTAACTGTTTTCTGGGTGTATCTTGGATCCATACGGGCTCCAGTAGGGCTCCCGCAGTATTTGCAGCGGCTGTGGTGTAATTCAACTGAAGATTCATCTGAGAAATCCACCTTCTGCCACTTTTCCAGCGTCCATCCGTTTAGCAGGCTGTGGGCCTTGGCAAATGCCACACGGTTTTTTAATTGCATTTTGTTTAGTGCTGGCTTCTGGGCACTGATTCCACCATGGAGGCCATTCGAGACAGAATCCTACAAACTGTTCTAGTTGACACAGGGACTTGAGGTGACTAGGCCTGTTGGAGCTCTGCTGCAGTGGAAGAGGGGCTGGCTTTTGATTTTCGAACCAACAAACGTTCCTCCTAAGCAGTTGTCTTGCGGGGTCTGCCAGACCTGGGTTTGTAAAAAACATCTCCAGTCTCTTCAAATCTTGTTTAATTCTTTACACTTGACGCTGAGACACATTAAAGGTGCCACCTCTGCATTGGATCTGGTCTTCAGCCAGATTCAAAGTGAGCAATTCAAAGTGATTTAAAGGGAACCTGTCATCTCCGAAACACCCCCTGAACTAGAGTAAGCGGTGTATAGTGTGATGCTGAATAAGAATATGTAAGTTTTATCTTCATACTGACTTCCACTCCGACGCTGTGCTCCCACAAACCAGCAGTAAAATGCACTCACTGGACTCCAGTGCTCACTCACATAATGGAGAAGGCTCAAAGAAGAGTCCTCTCAATGCATTTTACTGCTGGTTTGTGGGAGCACAGCATCAGAATGGAAGTGAGTATGAAGATAAAACTTACATTTTCGGATTCAGAATCACTTACACTATACACTGCTTACTCTAGTTCAGGGGATGTTTCGGAGATGACAGGTTCCCTTTAAATGTTGTATTAGTCTGGTATCAGACATTTTCAGGTTAAAATACACATGCTTACAACCTCCATCAAAGGTTCTCATTTTCCTATGAATCACTGCACAACAACGAAAAGCAATTCACTGAAAGGAAATCAAATATACAATTACTGAAAAATTATTTCTTACTAAAGGGCCCATTACACAGGCTGTGAATATAAAAGATAAACGTGTAAAAGATAAAAGTGTAAATGTGCCTCCAATTAACCATTGAACAAGGGAAATGCTCGTTCGTCGGGCAATTGAATTATCATTTGCCGGCAGCAGATTATGCTGTGTAAACACAAACTGCTGTTGGAAAACAACAAGTCAGTATTGGGAAGAGGGATGGCATTAGCTCTGGATGAGATCGCTGCATGTAATTGCACCAGTCTCCTTCACCAGCGAGCAGCAGATTGTCGTGAAGGACAAGCTACTCTGTTGTTCTGTGTAACGGGACCTAAATATAAGAGCAGGTAGAGGTCTTGGCAACATCTTCCATATGCCAGGCGGTTAAAACCACTCACCTTAGGAGTCCTATAGAACAGCTGATATTTTTTGTAATCGTCAGTATAAACTTTGGTTTAGTGTATAAAAGGATATAAATTTGTTTTCTATATGTGGTTTCTTTATTAGAATAAGTTATTAGAACAAGTTATATTGTTGTAAAACTTTGGTCCATCAAAATCTGTGTAACTGTGGCTTTGTTTTAAAGAAGGTTACAGTGAAACATTTGCTCTACCTCATGTCTGCGTGTAAGACCCCCAGACTTCTTCTACACAACTTTATGATTCATGTGGACCTCCTACATTCTACAGGATCTCATGCTATCTGTTTATCAGTTTAAAGATAAAAATAACATTTACTGTATGTGAAATGTGCACATGTGGACACATATCTACACAAAACTCATCATAGTTGGCATGAATAGTCATTTCAGTTTATTCCAGTTACACTCACTACAGACATTTACTACGAGGTAGTAAACAATAGTACGCAGCTGAGGTTCTGAGTTTGCTTATATAATGACTGTTTGGCCTGCACATAATTAAACTCTTGAGTAAATGCCATTACTGCTTTTTGGTTTGAAGTTTGCCGAGTTTCTTATACTCATTTGGACACATTTAGCTTCCATGTATATACAGTTTCTGTGTATGAATACAATCAATTCCTTATTTTCTGAAATGATTTGTTGACTTTAACGGTATGGCCACACGGTCAGATTTCTGCATGCAGTTTTGAAAGCCAATATCAGGAGTGGACCATAAAAGGAAAGTATACAGGACAGATAAAACTTCTTCTCTTTTTTAATTCACTCCTGGTTTTGGCTTCCAAAAATGCAACCAGAAACCTGAGAATGTAATCGTACTATAAGGATACAGCCACAGGTACAGGTTTCCCAATGCAATTTTGGAAGTCAAAACCAGGTATGAATTCAGAAAAGTAGAGAAGTTTTAACTGTCCTTTATATTTTCTTTCCTCTTATGATCTTTTCCTGATTTTGACTTCCAAAACTGCCTCAAGAAGCCTGATGATGTGGCTGTATCCTAATGTTTTCTCTTTACTTCACTGTACTAAATACTCAACGTACTGTAAATACATAAAATGAACCATTTGTTTTCAGTGTACCAACAGAAATATGGGTTACATGCAGTGTCAGGCTGGGGCCCATCAGTGGAAATGATTCTGAGGGCCCAATCTATATTTCTACATGTGCACAGTTTACTTACTTGTCAAGAATGTTGTCATTGTAATTGCATAATATATTACCAATAAGGTCTAATAAGTTATATATTAAATTAACTTATTACAAATAGATTATATTGACAAATGATTGGTTCCCAAGTTAGATATGAATGGAATTTTCTTCTATTGGTTCGTTATTGGTTCATTGACTCCTTATGCCAGTTTTTGGTTTAAAAAAAGTAGCAGGGGCCCTTTACATGACTTTTAAATGTCTGTGGACCTAAATTTAGAGAGCTGTGTTTTTACACCACACTTAACACAGTAGGGCGGCAGTGGAAGTGGAGGAGTGAAATAGGTGGAGCCAGTAGCTCTTGCAAATTCACTAACATTTATACCAAAAGACTAGAGTAAATTGAGATTGACTCTTCTGGCTAGAATAGATTTCAATTAAAATCTAGGCACACGGGTAGGCATACAGCTCATCATAAATTATGTTCATCCTCCGGCAGTGCAGGGGGTATCAAAGATCGGCGTGAAAATCTAGTCTTTGATAAATGACACCCAATCTGTACAGAATCCAAGCACATCATTCTCATTCTCTTATTGGAATTACAATCTATGTTATGCATCTATATTTTTTATGGCTTCAGTACTTTGGGGATGGTAATGTTGGCCTGTAGCATGGTGTTCAAAACAACCACAATGCACAGCATATTATATTCACCTAGTCCTCAGTGCAGTTTTATTTCATAAATTCTGCTTTAATTAATATTTGTAGGGAAGTACTTTGATACATGGCATTTAATGAAACATGGACAATTCTGGACTTAGCCGGATAGCTAACAGTGAGCACCTTACTTTTCTACCTCATATGGACTGTCTCTGAGGACTGTACGCCTGTGTGCATATGACGCAATCGCGAGTCAATAGTACGCTAAGGATTCGTACGCACTTTTTACGCTAATGCTTACGCATTCAGTTCAGTAGTGTGCTTTTAACAACGCTTAGACTTATGTTCGTAATTTGTGCAGTAATGTTAGCTAAACAACGATTATTTTTTTAACGCAAATTCGACCGAATAAATTCGCGTTAAGAACGAATCTTGTCATAAATTCGTCGATTATTCACCAAAGCAAATTTTTGATGATTCGCTCATCTCTACTGATGTCTTTGGAGTAACTTTTTTGTTGCATCCTGTTGTTTGTACTGGTAAACTGCACTGCAGGTGATATATGGATACGTTTTGGTTACTTGCAGGCGTTGTTTCCTTTTTATTGATCTATTTTTGTATACCATTTTTGTTTTTGGCGCTATATATTTTTTTTCCCTATTAAAGGTTATGTTTTATTATATTCCCCTATTTTTGGATATTTTGGTAAGAGCCTTTAGAGTATCAATCAGAGTGTTACAGAGTTTTTAGTATTAACCACTGAGCCACCCATGAAATTTATATATCTGTAACCTCAATATACCTCTTAGAAAATGACTCCATGCCCTCTAAGAGATTCTTTTACAATCATAATGTAGGTTGATAATTTGCAATGATATGTTTCAAAAAGACCTAAGAAATATTCTGTACATTAAAGAATAATGAATTATTCAATTGCAAATGCCAACCCTCAATTATAATCTCTTACATTCCAAATTCCATCTGCTAAATGGGCATACTTAGATGCCTATCTAATAGCTGTATGACTTTTAAGTTGCTATCTTTAAATTTATCATGAAACAAATACTAACAATAATTCATATTTATACAGATGGAATCTGTTTCCCACCAGCTTGTCTCAGAGACCTTCATGCCTCCTAGCCCTGGAGAGTGCTCCAAACCATATTTATTTCCTAAGAACAAGCAGAAGATGAGAGTTAAATCAGTGGGAACAAAACAAGAATCTTGATTTCTTTCCAACCAGTATTGGACACAAATAGCACAAATACTCCCATTCTGAACTGGCCTTTGGTATAAAATTTAGTGTCTCATGTTAGGGCTCTGTGGTAGAAATTAAATACTGAGAAAACAGACATATTCTTGTTCCCAGCCTACAGGTTGAACCTTATAGACAGGTTTTTGTTGTAAATATCTCCAGACTACCATATGAAGGAAGGGTCACACTTGGCTGGGCCACAAAAGACGGTGGAATACATTTGCTCTCAACCAACTGTTAATAAATGCTTTTTCTGTTGGCCTGTCATTTATAAGGAATATTTTTTTTCTTCTTGCAGATTCCTGACTTCCCAGAAAGTTTCTTTAATCTTGGCACAGGGCAATACTGCACTCTGACATGGAGAAATCTACTTCATTTTAAAGGTCAGTTTGTTTTTTGGTTCATTGGAAAGAGTAGATAATGTCCAAAAATGTGCATTCACAATGATCTTTTTCTTGTCAGGTATCCGTTAAGTGATGAGGGTAATAACCTGCCTATTGATCATTGTGTCCTATTTAAAAGATTCAATAAGTAAGATATTTACACATCTAAAAGACTTTACAAGCTTTAATCATTTCTAACCCATTAGTAATTTATAGTTAATGAATATTTTGTGGATACTGATGTGTATATGTAGTGAAAAATAAACTAATTTCTTGACTAGCCTGATCTCACTAACAGAGCGGCTTTTATTTTTGTGTTTCTTAAATTTTGCTGCCTCGCCATACATTATGAATAGAAGACATGTGCTGCCATAGCAATTAATACCTGAATTGCTGTTTGGCACATTAATCCCATTTATATAATAGAAATAGATTTTTTGGTGTACTGAAATGGAAATAGGGAATGTTCTACATTTTTCAAACTAGCATCAGGATCTGTACACTTGTATGCATGTAATTAAAAAATATATTTATGGGGGCGTGGCTTGGCCAGCGCTTGAGATGGCCGCATAGTGTGTGAGCTCCGGGATCCCCGGCACCTCTCCCCCGGCTAGCGACTACAGCAGCGGCTCACAGCGAACCAAACAACTCTACTATGGCAGCTAAACAGATAGGGAAGAAGAAGGTGCCAAAAGCTAAGGGCTCCATGCCTTTGGAGCACTTTTTCTATGGAGAGAAGGTGAGCAAAGATGGCGCCGTGGATAGGCCACACACGCCTAAAGCGACTCCGGGAGACTCTGCACTACCGAACTCCCAGACTGATGAGAATTTAGACCCAAATATCAAACTCACTCAGCAATTTACGCTGAATGGAGATTGGGACTCACCTTTGTCCTCGGGTGCAGAAGGAGATGACGCCATGGCCCGCAATCAGCCAGCACCACAAAGACTCCGCCGTCCCTCAAACTCTGTGTGGCAGGGGGGCCAAACTTCCACTCCGATAGGAGATGGCAACTCAGCTTTGACCAGTCTCCAGAAGCAACACCAACGCCTGCAAGACACAGAGTATGAAGATACTTCTATACCCTTCTCTAACTCCACAGCTGAGGCTGATGTCTTTTCTAGATTTCAAACTTCTGACAAAGCCGCTTCCGAGCATACCCTGAAAGAAATGTTGCTAGCTTTACGCTCTTCCTTACATAAGGACTTTTCTAAACTGTTGTCACCATTACACTCAGTGCTCAATGACCTAGGAATCTAAAATGGTGTTTGCTGGAGCCCACAACAAACTGGTGGACTCCCATAACCTCTTAGATGACAATGTCAACTATCTTCAAGCAAAACTAGTGGAATATGAAGATAGGAGTCGCAGAAACAATATAAAATTCCGCAATATCCCAGAGTCCATTCTGGGATCAGAACTCCGGGCCTACTTGCAAAACCTTACAAAAACATTGCTCCCGACTTGTGCAGATTACAAGCTCAGCATTTACCAAGCCCATCGTGATCCAAAACCGCTCAACCTTCCATATGTGGTTCCAAGGGAAGTACTGGCCAGGTACACATTCTACCACAACAAGGAGAAACTTATGGAGACTGCACGCAAGCACCAACCGTTACCTGAACTATACGAAAATCTTAAACTATTCACTGATCGGTCCGCAGCTACCTTGCAGGCTCGCAAACGTCTGGCTCCACTTACCGCTTTGCTTCGACAATATTCCATACCATATCGTTTGGGATTCCCCACCAAAATCCTTATCAACAGGAAAGGAACTTTCCATGTAGCCACCTCTATAGATGCTGTTAAAGCTCTCTTGACCAAATGGCGCATCCTCACAGATGAAGATCCTCTATCGTCTAAACAGGCAACACCATCTAGAATGGACGCTGAATGGCACAGAGTGTCCACCCCTTGATCTCACTCAGTCGGTCTCTCCAAATATCATCTCCCTTGCTGCTATTTTCCGACTTTCATCCTTCAGCTTCCATTCTCTATCCTTTCTTTCCTAACTCTGTTCCTACTTCCCTATCCTTCTTTGTTTCACTAAGGGAGAGAGAGCTGGCGGTATTCCCCGCTGAAGAGACTGTTCAGTTTTTTTTCCTTACGCTTGTATGCCCACTGTGATCTGTACCTTAGGCCTTTTGAGAGAAACAATGGTCTGGGTACTGCATTTATTTTCATGTATTTGGTTTAATGTTGTTTTTCTTGACTATTATGACCTTACTACTTTTTGTCCAGGTGGGTGCAGTCCTTACATCATTAGAGTCGAAGCAACTGTTCAACTCCCTCATATGCTGCTACTCTTAAGGTATTTTGTTACATATCTACGCTCTGCAACTAAAAATGGTGCTTAAATGTCTATCTCTGAATGTGAGAGGTCGAAATAGCCCTTTTAAAAGGTCAACGATGTGGTATTGTGATATTGTATGTTTGCAGGAGACACATATTTCAACAGTGAATCCACCCAAGCTCTGCCACAGGGACTATCCTCACAAGAGGAGTGCTTATAGCCTTCAAAGTAACAGTTGCTATACAGGTTTATCAAACTTGGATTGACCTGTTAAGTAGATAAATCATCATACATTGTCTTCTCAACAATGTCGAATACATCATAGCGAATACCTACGCACCAAACTCACATACTGAGCGGTTTTTTTTTGCCGTTTTCTATGTAAATAACAGAAAATTCAAAGAGGTAGGGTGGTAGTATGTGGGGACTTTAATGCGATCTGCAACTCCTCTTTGGATACAACAGCAGGCCCTTCCTCCCACTGAATCCATGTGGCAAAGCTAGCTTGGACACATGATCTCTATGACATATGGCGTATACTGCATGTGAATTAAAAAGATTTTACCTATTACTCTTCTGTCTATAAGACATATTCTAGAATAGATATGTTCTGGATTGGTAGATCTCTTATAGAACGTCTCGGCAGTTGACATAGGTACAATCCAATGGTTGGACCATGCACTTGTAAAACTGACCCTCACAGAAGGCCCTTCCAAAACTTCGGATTATATTTATACTTAATACATATCTCCTATCTATGCCGTCCATCAGCGGGGAAGTAGAGCATTCTCTAAAAGAATTCTTTACTATCAACGACACTCCTAATGTTCACCCCTACACTCTCTAGAACTGTTATAAGGCATATATGAGGGGAGTTCTTATCAAACAGAGTAGCATCTGGAGAAAACAACGAGATAAAGATATTCAGACCGCTATGCAAACTATCCAGATTAGAGGCCATGAACAAACAGGCTCTCTCAGAAGCCCTCTTGACAAAACTCTCCAAGGCTAGACTACATCTGCGAATTCTCCTCATGTACGCCTATGAGAAATCCATGAGACGTCTTAAACTCCAATACTATGCCTATGATAACAAATCTAGCGCACTTCTGGCAAGGAGACTTAAGACACTAAGCCTAAAATCCAGAATCTCGTGTCTACACCATCCTGTCTCCAAAAACCCAATGACAGCCCCTAAGGATATAGCAAACACATTTAGGGATTACTATTCAGATCTCTATAATCTGAAATATCACAATATCACTACCTATCAGCCTTCCCAAGAGAACATCAATTCTTTCCTGGATAGCATCCATCTACCCCACCTATCACCAGACCAACTCAGCCAACTTAATCATCCGATATCCCTGAAAGAAATAGAGGATGTGATCCATTCGACACCTCTTAATAAGGCTCCAGGCCCCGACGGATTTTCCTCCCTCTACTACAAGAAGTATTACCCTCTTCTTACTAAATATCTCCTACCTGTTTTCTCCACTGCAATGCAATCAGGTTCCTTCCCCCCTGAAATGCTAGAAGCACTGATAGTGACCATTCCGAAACCGGGCAAATCACCCCTACAAACCACGAGTTATTGGCCAATTTTGCTTTTACACTGTGATGTCAAGATGTACGCAAAACTTATAGCAAATAGACTTTTAACTATACTTCCCTCCCTAATCTCGATTGATCAAACAGGATTTGTAACAGGGAGACAAGCTCCAGACAATACCAGAAGATTACTTTCTCTTTTACGATCTGTAGAATTAAATAGAACCCCTTCCATCTTTCTGACCCTTGACGCTGACAAGGCGTTTGATAGGATTAGTTGGCCCTACGCTTTCTCTGTTCTGAGGAAATTTGGCTTCTCTGGCCCAATCTACTCTGCCATCTCTGCCTTATATTCTAACCCCTGTGCTAAAGTTTTCACTAATGGCACGACTTCCACCACTTTTTCCCTTACCAATGGTACTAGACAGGGGTGCCCACTCTCCCCCTTATTTTTTGTATTGTCTATTGAACCCCTAGCTAAATTAATCCGGTGAGATCAGGACATCACAGGCATTGAGATAGGAACCAGAGAACACAAACTTGCACTTTTTCCCGACGACATTATTGTCACTTGCACCAAACCCAATTCCTCCCTACCGAAGGTCTTTGACCTTTTGAACCGATTTGGCCGCAATTCCTTCTATAAATTAAACGTAGACAAATCTCAATGTCTCCCAGTATGTGTCCCCCCTGAGACCCTAAGGAACCTCCAAAATCAGTTCCCCTTGGACTGGCAATCCAAATGTATACAATATCTAGGAATTCAGCTAACCTACCCAACTTCACAAACATTCCATACTAACTTTCCCCCCTTATTGGATGCTATCCAGAAAGATATGACTGGCCTAAAATCTTACTTGATCTCTTGGTTTGGGAGAGTTGCGGCCTATAAAATGCTATTGCTACCTAAACTCCTAAGTCACTTTAGCACCCTCCCAATACACATCCCGGAATCCTTTTTTAAGAAGCTTAGACAACAAATGATGGCGTTTATCTGGGACTCTAAACGTCCTAGAATATCATACTCCATCTTAACTATGCCGAAACAAACAGGAGGTTTGGGAGTGCCGCATTTAAAACACTACTACTATGCATGTTTATTAGACCAATTAGTACATTGGTGGCAGGACTCTCCAGATAAACATTGGGTACATATAGAAAGAACCTCCCTTGGTATCTCTACCCTCCGCTTCCCGCTGGTGAATGCAGCATGGGCCAATAGCCCACAGACATCACTCTTACCTGCAGTACAGTCCTCCTTTAAAGCATGGAGTTTCTACTTACTGTAAGTATGTCCTCCGACAAATGGACTATTCCTCCTGACTGCATTACTGTGTCATGTCTATCAGACCTTGTGGCCAACTGAACTGGTCCAGTCATGGTATATCCTCGGTACAGGACATGAGGGACCGAGATCATGCTCTGTCTTTCTCACATATAAATAAAACCTACCAGATATCTAACAAAGAATTTTTTTAATTCCTACAAATTAGATCCCTTCTTGGGAAGAATGAGGGGGACTCACAGCACATTCCTGCTGTAGCTCTTAGATACTTACATAATAAAATCCCACGGAGAGGAGGCATTTCTCTTTTTTACAATATGCTGGTTTTAGGGCCTCATTGGTCCAAACCTACCCCATTGGATAAATGGGAATCAGACCCTACAAATGTCCTTCTCTAAAGAACAATGGCATTCTGCTGTTATGGGCAGTTATGAAAACTTTCCGATTTGTTACACACCAGGAAGCAGTTTACAAGACATGTTTGAGATGGTACTACACACCTACTAGACTATCTGTCATGTACCTGGGATCTTCCCCCGAGTGTTGAAGACACTGTGGACAACGGGGCTCCATCCTACATACATTATGGTCTTGCCCTAAGATTCTCCCATTGTGGCGTCAGGTTAGTTCCTTGATTAATGACCTCACTAGACAAAATGTAAACTTATCACCTGAAATTGTACTCCTGTTTATCAACATTAACACTGTTCCACACCCAACCAGAACACTACGGTTACATATCTTTATGGCAACCAAACTTGTTGTCACGGGACACTGGAAGTCCCCCCGGACTCCCCAGATATCAGAGGTGATTGCTTTGGTGAATACCACCTGTTTATATGAGAGAATGATAACTATGCAAAGACCTTCCGGGCCTAAATTTCAGCAGACCTGGCGACTTTGGATAATGAGCAAGTGGTACTCAAACTGATCGGCTCTCCATACATGGGAAATGCCTCCAATGACCCTCTCCTAGCTCATTTTCATATTTCAGGTGTTCGCTGTTTACTCCATAATATGGATTTATCATCAGAAAAACTTGCAGAATCATGGCATCCCGAAATAGCTATTTTATTACTGGATTGGATTGTTTTCCATGGAAAAAAACGTCATAAATTATCCTATTACATTTTAAACAATTAAGATGAGTCAGGGGTGTAGTTTACAGGATGGAAGCACATCTTTTATTAATACTGTAAGTATGAATTTTTCTTCAGAAGTATGATTTTTTGGGGCAACCACAATTTCTTGTTTTCTTGGATATGGATGAAATCATTTATGAATACTGTAAGTATGACTTTTTCTTCAGAAGAATAATTTTTTGGCAACCACAATTTGTTGATTTCTTGGATATGAATGAAATTGGTGAAGAACCTCTACGCTATGCCATGTATAGTAAATTCTATATTAAAGTGGACAGTGCTGGGTTAAGGGAGGTCACCATTTGGGCACCTCATAGCCTCCACCGCTAGAGCCTAAATATGAGTCCTCTACCAACTATGGCACTTTGAGGGGTGGTTATTACATACACTCATGGCAAAAAGTTTGAGACTGATATAAATTTTGGTTTTCACAAATTTTGCTGCTTCATTTTTATGATTTCAATTTACATTTGCAATTTGCTATCTTTTGGACACGTCATCAGTATCTGATCGGTGGGAGTCTGACACCTAGGACTCCTGATTATCAACTGTTTGAGAAGGCACCAGCGTTCCTGTGAGTGCCATGGCCTTCTCGCAGCTCACAAAACACAGGCGGTACATTGTATAGTGCCTGTGCTTGGTATCGCTTCTATGGGGCTGAGCTGCACGTAGGCCATGCGACTGATGAACATGTCGTCACTTGGCAAGGAAAGGTTGAGAGAAGGCCGTGGTGCTCCTGTGAGGTGCTGCCTTCTCAAACAGCTGATCGGCGGGAGTTCTGGATGTTGGACCCCATCAATCAGGTACTGATGACCTAGCCATAAGATAGGTCATCGGTATTTAAGTCACAGAAAACCCCTTTAACTCTAGATTGTTATGAAGACTGGTCAGCTGAATTGCAATTAATTGCAAATGCAAAGTCATTTTGTGCCATGGATATTAACTTAATCACAAATAAAAAACACATTTCCACTGTGTTTCAGCCCTGCCACAAAACAACCTGCTAACATAATTTCATTGATCTCCTTATTAGCTCAGAAGTATGTGTTTAAAAGGAGAAGGCAGCTGGTATCAGTTTATCATGCTGATTGAATTAGAAGTGCAGACTGGTTGCTTTAAAACAATGGTCATCTCCAAGGAAACACACCTAGTCACTATTGCTTTGCATCAAAAGGACTTCACAGGGAAAGACATTGCTGCTTGTCAGATTGCACCTAAAGATCCCTTTAGTATTTTGGATGCCCTAAAGCCTTCTTCACAGCAATTGAACCTCTCTCCTTGAAGTTCTTAATGATCCGATAAGTGGTTGACTTAAGGGCCCTTTACACGGCCCGATTATCGCTAACGAGCATTCAGGGGCTGAGTTGCAATACCAAGCAATGTTGTTATACAATGTATGGCACTGTCCTTGGAAAGCTGGTGGAAGCCTGTGTATCTCCTCATAGCTTCGGTGAATGCAGCAGATACCTGAAACAGCTGGTCAGTGGGGATTCCAGGACTTGATGTTATAATGATGACTTTCCAGATCATGTTCAGTCAATTGAATTTACCACAGATGGATGCCAATCAAGGTGTCGAAACATCTTAAAGGTGATCATTAAAAATGGGAAGCCTATAGAGCTATTAGAGTCTGAATACTTATTTCCATGCTAAATAGAGATGAGCGAATCATTCAAAAAATTATTCACCGAACATTCGCCGAAGTTTTCCTAAGATTCGTATATTCGACGAATAGATTCATTGTATTTGCATACAAAATATATGTTATTATGTGCTATTAGCGAACATTTGCGGACTAATAACGAACTTTCATTTAAAAAATGTACGCAACTTCTTAGAAGACGTATGCAAAAGCATACAAATAGTGTACGAATCCTCAGCGTACTATTGTCTATGCGATTACGTAATACGCAGGCGTGCACTCCTCAGAGGCAGAGTGAATATTCGAAAATGGCATCCAGGCGATCCTCATCATTTAGCTCTGAAGAGCTGAAATTCCTGATCCGGCTAATGGACAGAGAGGATTATGATGGCACACACCGCCATCCAAACCAGCATAAGAAGGAGGTGATCCAGCAGGTGATCCAAGGCCTGCACCATCGTTTCTACACCGTGCGGACCCCGGGCCAGATCCAGCGGAAATGGTCAGATCTGAAATTCAAATGCCCAGAGCGGCTTAATGAGATCCGCGCAGAGATACGGCAGGGTGAGTAACAAAATATTTGATAAGTAAAAACATGTAAAAAAATGAGTGTACTGTATTGTATATATACCAGCAGTCAATGCGAATAATGAAAAAAGTATAGAAGGACAACGTGGTCGTGCGTAGTGCGCTGCAGTAATTTTGTTTCATGCTAGGCAACGCCTCTACAACTTAAGTGAAGGTATTCTAGTCATTATTGTTAATGGGGCTGGCCGTTCTCCCGTTTGTGTCAGGCAAATACACTAGTTTGAAAGAAAGTACCCTTATATGCCCCTTCATAGTTAGAGCTTCCTCCTCCTACACACAGACTCAAAGACGTGCCCATGCTGCAGCTACTGTCAGTGGGCGATATCCAAAGTATTCCTACCGCACCGTGATATAAAGAAAGTTATTGCGACGATAACGTTATCTATTGAAATAAATACCTTTTTAGAAGAAAAAAAATATGATATGGCCCCTCTCACACCCATAATATCTTAATAGTAGTATGTGTTAGTATTAAAAAGAGTCATCATCTAACAATTTTGTACATTTTTATGTTGCAGAGCACCGTCAACGACGGCGTCACGACCGTCGAGGCAGGACGGCCCCTGAAGTACCTGCAGCCTCTAGTAAGTGTAAAACATATTTAATTTATTTTTCATCCAAGCTATGTGGGAGTGAGTAAGTAACTCAGTAAGAGCACTAGTGGTTAGGAACGGGATCCTCCAGCCCCAAACTATTCCCATGTAGCTACAACGGTTCATTAGAGTTGAATGTAAGGCTACTTCTACACTAGCGGCAGCCCGGATCCAGCGGGTGAAGGGTCCCTCCGGATCCGTGCTGTTGTATTTTCGCTCCGGCTGCCTCTCAGTAGGGGTTAACGTGCTGTGGCCAGATCCGCGGCCCGCCCCCATTACAGTGAATTTGGGCCGGAGCTCAGTTCCGGCCCCACACGTGTACCTGTGGCAGCGTGGATCCAGAGGGACCCTTCACCCACCGGATCCAGGCTGCCGCTAGTGTAGAAGTAGCCTTAGGCCATTATTTCATGATTTTTGACAGCTGCTGCACCACAGAGGAGCCACTTTCACCGTCCTCCACCCCAGCGAGAGAGGACCCCACCTGCCCCTCCAACACCACCAGCCCAGCTACCAGAGGTAGAAGGTAGGTAAAAAAAAAGTGTAATGGATGGACCTTCTGTCTTCAAAATATGAGCTAAATGTATGTTTTATCTTTGGTAGCTCCATCCGACAGGGAGCAGTTTTCCCCTGGACCATGGGAAGACCACGCCGTATGGGTGTCCAGTAAGTACTACAAAAAGCTCAGTCAGTACAGAATACATGTCACAGAATAAGTCGCTCTAGTACATTAAAGTTTAGATTTTTTTTGTGGGACAACCACTGTAACTCGATCATACAAACTAAGTACATAACTGTTTCCACCTCTACAGACATCCCCACTGACTTGGAGTGAAGTGGAGGCTGGATTACGGCGCCTTGGCTCCAGGCTCTACGCTGCCTCCCAGCTCATTCGTGGCCTGGAGCTGCAAGAGCTGCAGGACATGATGGCCCGACATCGGCAAAGGCCGGCGTAATCTGATTTTTTTGTTCCTTTCTTTTGTTTATTATATTATTTATTTGTTAAAAAGAAGTTTTTATTTATTACTAAAATATTCTTGAAAAACCTGTGTTTGAGTGTTTTGTTAAACCTTTAACATCTTCCTGATCCTGACATAGTGTGAAGAAGACAGAGTTTTTTTTTCCCACGGCCATTTTCCCATATTAATGAACACAGCGGTGTCTGCCAGCCGAAGTATTACTACATTACACACACTCCTGTTCACTGATTACAATTGACAGACAGAAAAATAAAAAAGGCTTGGCTTGTTTGGGCAACAAGCCTGTACATTCTACCTTAACATAGGCAGTGAAAATTATATATGAGCTTTTTATGGCTGCCCCGACCAGTAGTAGTAGGGGACGGGGTATATCAACATAGAGTGATAGGTAAAATAAATACAACAGACTGCAGTGGTGTATAACAATGTCCGCTAATATAACTTGTACGGGAGGCAGAGGCAGTGTAAAAGAAATTAAAAAAATATATATATATAACACATATATATATATTTTTTTTTGGAGGGGGGGGACTAAAGGCTGAAGCTCCAAAACAAACTTAACAATACTAATTAGAACTATTAGTAATGTTAACCAACAACAGCTACTCTCCTACTAAGCATAGAAAACGGAGGCGGAGGTAGACAACAGTGTTTGGTTTTGAAATAGGGTTTTGGAGACTTCGGGTTCGTACAGCCCATGACATGACACAAGACATTTGGCTGTAAAATTATGGCCCGGCTGACAGCAACAGTGGGAAGACTCTCAGACTATTCTGCCCTGCAAGGCCTGATCTAATCACCACCAGCATCAGCAAGAGGAGTATGAAATTTGGATGTAATCCAGCCATTATTCATTTTTAGAAAGGTATTTTTTTGAACACTGCCCGGTGACAGATTTGTCCTTTTGGGTGTCACCCCCCCCAGCGGCACTAAAAACTCCCTCTGACATGACACTTGAGGCATGGCAGGAAAGAAGCCCTAGGGCATAGTAGGACAGTTCCACTGTTGGCCTCAGGGAGGCTGTCCTCTATAACCGCCGGATTATAAGGTGGGCTTCGGTAGCTTCTTCTTTTAGAAATTGCAGAAGGGACACCACTAGGAGGGAACACTGAAGCCCGAGAGGTGGCAGAAAATGACGGGGTTTGCTTGAGTGGAATGGTGGAACAGGACGAGTCTGACCCCTGGCTACATATGGATACTGTATCAGTAGATGACAGCAGATCATCCGGCTGAGACTGAGATGAGCATGCCATCCACTCCACTACCTCATCTACTTTCTCCTCCACTACAATTTTGTGCCTCGGTGGGTTAGCCTGGTGGAACAACGGCCAAGTATTGCGAATACTACTAGTAGATGCTCCGGCTACAGGTCTTTTGGCACTGCTGCCTTGTGCCAACTTCTCCTTTTTTTAAAGCTCAAAGTCTGGCTGGAACTGGACCCCTTTTGCTTATCGATTCCAGACATTTTTCAATTCACTCTGTGGCCCTGCAGATGGTCTTTGTCCCTGTATCTCACTGTCTCTCCCTGTCTCTCCCTATCTCTCCCTGTCTCTCTCTCCCTGCTTGAATTAAATACTAGCTCTGCTATTGCCCTGCAGTATCCCTGATATGTGTAATATGGATTCCCAGAGCTATTATATCAAATTTTCACAAGACAGGTCACAGAACTTCACACACAGTGCTTCTGCTCGTCTCAGCAGTCGCAGCAGAAGTGATGCGTCACTGGCTTACCGAGCCTGAGCCAATCAGAGCAAGCCCTGCCCACTGGGTCAGGTGACCGCTTTTTTCCTGTGCTTTTGCGCACGATAAATGAACTAACAGTAAAAGTTCACTAATGAATTGAATTTGTACGCAACAGCGTATACAGTAACTTATACGCAGCAATAGCATATAATTTATAGGACAAACTACATAGTGAATGCGTACAAAGCCGAAGCGAATCACCTAATATTCGGATTCGATACGAATCGATTTGCTCATCTCTAATGCTAAATTTAGGTTATTCCTTTTTAACAAAATTTTTAAATATTTCTAAAATTCCGTTTTTACTTTCGGGGGTATTGAATGCAGATTTATGATAGGAGAAAACTTGATTTTTTCATGCAACCTAACAAAATGTGAAAAAATTGAAAGGATCTGAAGACTTTTAGAATGCATTAGATAGAGATAGATAGATAGATAGATCTATATTCACTCACCAAAAATAACACACCAAAAAGAAGTTGTTGAAATTGAATTTAAACTGTATATATGTAAATGTAATTATGCTATACTATATGATGATATAGGTAAGCAATTACAATATTAGAGGACAAGGATACGTTTATTACGGAAAACAGTGCAATTAATAGGCAGCTCAAGTACCCTGTTAGGCTACCTCTAGCCTGGATACAAGATGAGATACATTTGAACATGGAGGCATCCAGGTTCTATATGGTATAGATCGAGCACACTCATAGGTTACTGAAGCTGGTGTACCAGCTGGTCCAAAGATGCTCAACTGGCAACAAATCTGGTGACTGGGCAGGCCAAGGAAGTGTTGTAATCTGGCTTAGACATTCCTTGGGAAACCCTTTCTGTGTTTAAGGATGCCCTGCACATATCATTGAGCTGTTAGTATCCCTCTTAGCACTGTTTGCAATGGCTCATCAGACCAGCAGTTGGGGCAGTGTTTTGCTCCGCAGCAAAGGCAGGATTGAAGTGCTCACCATGGCAGGAGGCCTTCATACTTGAACCCAACTGTCATGGGATCCCAAATAGAACCTGGATTTGTTGCTAAAGACCATATGTTTCTAGTCCATAAGAAGTTCAAGTTTCTTGTTCACACCACTGAAGGTAACGGTGGCTGGCTGTCAATGGCAGGACATAAAATGGGTGTCATGACACCAAATATTCTATCTCTAAGCACCTGGAAATGGTCTGGGCAGAGATGGTGGTGTGTATAAAGGTGCCACCTGTGTCTGGATGGTGGACAATGAAACTGTGGTATAGACACACATTCAAAAGTAGTCACTGAGAACCTTTTTATAGGGCAGCAGGGGAAACACTGTTACGCCCTTTTGTGGCAATATCTGCTGTCTAATCAGACCACCTCACCCGTAATTATTTGCATATCTTTCTTTCTTTCAAATTGTCTTTTTATTGAATGGAGCAAGTATGATATAATACAAGAATAAACACTTTATAATAGTCATACAATTATGATCTGCTACTAATACAATCGTCATGCAGGACGACCTTATGACAAAAACACCATTTTCAGAAGACAAATACATTGGTACAAATTGAGTAGAAAAAGTAATGGTATATTTGAGATGCATTTGACAATGTTTAATCTGGATCAACTATTTAGTATGATGCTATTAGTTTTTTGTATATATAAATAACATTAATAATGTCTTTATTGAACATAGTACCGTAGTTATAAATATGCAATCGATAACACTACGGCATTTATAATACCCCTAAGGAAAAGAAGAAGAAGGAAGGGAGGGAGGGAGGAGAAATAAGGAAAAAATGTGGAGGGAAAGAATAAGAGATGGGGGGAGAGGAATTGGATCTGATTTAATTACTGACAGTAAGTTTGCGGGCTAGGCAAATGTCAAGAAGTATCCAAACATGGTGCTTTGAATAATCACTAAATGGAAAGGTCCACGTACAGAGGGTAGATTTTTGATTGGGGAGATCTTAGCTCATTTGAGTTAATAACTTGTTTACTCAGAGTTAATTTTCCTATACAACTTCCAGGGTTGCCAGATCACTTCAAACTTATTATGATTACGAAATTCCCAATATGAGATTTCTTCTAGTCTATAGATTTGATCTACCTTTGCTATCCATTTATGAATGGAAGGGGAGGTAGGAGTTTTCCAGGAGGAAGCAAGAAGTAGTCTGGCAGATGTAATTAAGGGGCGAAGAAGAAGTCTGGTATTAATAGGGATACTATCTGGTAGAAGCAGTAGTAGGAAGATCTCAGGAGACTTGATTATAGAAGTGTTGCATATTAGATTAATGGTTTTCACAAGTTCAGACCAGAAAGGAGTGACTGTAGCGCAGAGCCACCACACGTGGAAAAAGGAACCAAGTTTAGATTTGCATTTCCAACAGGTGGGTGGATAAGATTCATCTATTTTATTGATTCTCTCAGGAGTCATATACCATCTGGTCAGAATCTTGAAACCGTTTTCTTGGATTCTGATGCATCTGGATGAGGTTTTGGGGGATTTCAGAATGTGTTTCAGTAGTGGTTCAGTGAAGGTCGTTTTTAAGTCCTTTTCCCACACTTTTATGAAAGAAAGGTCTTTCAAATCTCCCTCTCGGGTATTTAAGAAAGTGTGGTAGAAGAAGGAGAGTAGTTTCCTAGGGGGTTTAGTTTGTTGGATGAGTGACTCGAATTTAGATACCTGAGTGTTAAAGTTATGTAGTCCAATGTACGTTTTGAGTGAGCTTTTGAGAGAAGAATATGTGGTGAAATTGAGCGTTGGGTTGTTAAGTGTAGTCCTAGTTTCATCTAATGTTGGAATTGCGCCATTTATAAGGAGGGAACGTAATGGCATATTATATGCAGCTGGATGTGAAGGGTCTAATTTGAGGACATCTCTTACTTGAAGGAGGGAAGTGCCTTTAGAGGCGAACTTATGTATGGGGTTGTGCTTTTGCCAAGTGGTCCAAGTGGGGCGAGTAAACAGGTTAGAGATAAGGGGCGGACAGGAGGTGGTTTGCTCCCACAGTATCAGGCATCTAAGAGGAATTTTTGAGAGGTTTTCCTCTATAGAGATCCAGTATTTTTGTGCAGGTTGACATAGCCAGTCAATCACTCTGGTCAATTGGACTGCATCATAGTATGTTTTGATATCTGGTAGGCCCAAACCACCCAGCGTTTTGGATCTGATGAGTGTCGAGTAAGCAATTCTAGGACTTTTTTGTTTCCATATAAATGAGAGGAAGATTTGCTTGACCTCTTTAAAGAAATAAGGCGGTATATGTATGGGAAGCTGTCACGGGAGGCCGGCGTCGCGCTCCCTTCGCGCAGTGTCGCCAGACTTCTCCGCCCCCCTAGAGACGAGCGGTAGGGAATTGAAGTGCTGGTCTGGTCAGCCAGCACTTCATCAGTTAATTGTCTGTTGGGTTTTTAGCCATGTGGTGCTGATCACACCACATGGCTACTTTGCATTGTTTTGACAGCTTGCTCCGCCTCAGGTCATGTGATGCTGGCCACAGCACATGATCCTGGGCAGGCTATTTAAAGATGGCAACTGCTTTACTCATTGCCTGTGATTAGTCTTTCTGCTAGCAGTGCTGCGTTTGACCCTTGACCTAGTGATTGTTTGTGTATTTGACTTTGGCTTTGGACTCTGACTACGCTTATCGCTCTCTCCTTTGGTTTTGACGTTCCCTCCTGGTTTGACTCGGCTTGCTCACTACTCTGGTATTGTGTTTGTTCTGTCATTGTTTGTCTTTCCCCTTGTTTTCCCTTCCCTGCCCTGTGCACTTAAACAGTATAGGGACTGGCACCAAGTTATGGTTTTGTCGCCTAGGGCATCTACTGTAAGTAGGCAGGGAAAGTGGTGGGTTCCAGACAGGGCACACTATCCCTTGTTCCCCTGTCGTGACAGAAGCGTTTGGAAAAGGTATGTTAGTTTAGGGACAATTAAGCTAGAGATTAAGTTTGTCCTTCCAATCCATGAGGAAAAGGGTAATTCCCAAAATTGTAGAGAAAGTTTGATTTGTTTAAGTAAGGGTAGATAGTTTAGTTGGAAGAGATCTGATAGTTGAGGAGATATATGGATTCCTAGATATTTCAGAGTTGGAGGGGACCAATCAAATTGTGTTTGGGAACGTAACTTGGTAGCTACTTGTGAAGGTAAAGAGATATTAAGTATTTGGACATATTAATTGTGAATCCTGATATTAGACCAAAAGATTCAAAGATGGGTTGAAAATGTGCTAGGGAACTGGATGTGTCTTGCAAGATAAATAAGAGATCATCTGTGAAGACAGCTACTTTGTGTTCCCTACCTCCGCATATTATCCCTTTGATGTTTGGACAACTCCTGATTTTTTGTAGAAGGGTTTCAACAGTGAGGATGAAAAGGAGAGGAGGGAGTGGACATCCTTGTCGTGTTCCATTTGTAATGTTAAATGGTTTTTAAAATTGGCCATTAACTGCTATCTGTGCTGAAGGACCCGAATACATAGTAAAAATCGCATTAATAAAATTGACCGGTATGTGATATTTTATAAGGGCTTGTCTGATGTAAGACCAGTCCACCCGGTCAAAAGCTTTTTCCGCGTCTGTTCCTAATAAAACAGCCGGAATTTTTCTGATTTTGGCTAGATGCATCAATAGGAGCATTCTGTAAGTGTTTTCTCTACCATCTCTTAGAGGGACAAATCCTACTTGATCCGGATTAATCAGCACAGGTAAAAGCATTTTAAGTCTGTTTGCAAGCAAATATGCAAATAGTTTAAGGTCTGAGTTTAAAAGTGAAATTGGGCGATAGCTTCCACATTGGGTAGGGTCCTTACCTTCCTTATGGATTATCGAGATGTGTGCCATTAGAGATTGTGGTTGGAAGGGAGTGCCAGATAGTGTTGAATTAAATAGTTTGGTCATGTGTGGTATTATAATATCATGAAATGTTAGATAGTAAAATGGGGTCAGGCCATCAGGGCCTGGGCATTTGTTTTTTGAAGCTGATTTAACTGAGGCAGGAAGAATATCTTCTCCTGTGAAGGGTCTGCATAAGTCTTCTGCTTGTGAAGGCATAATGTGCGGAAGATCTATAGAGTCTAGGAATTGTTTGGTAAGATCAGATTTAAATGTCTTGTGTTGGGGGGAGTCTGATTTATTGAGGTTATATAGGTTAGAGTAAAATTCTCTGAACGCTGTGGCAATTTCAGGAGTATTATATTGCTTAACATTTGCAGAGGAATGTATTGCCAAAATAAATGTTTTGCTTTTTCTAGCATGAACTTTGTGGGTTTGTCTCCATGTGCGTAGTATTTATGTTTGAAAGCTATATGTTTTTGCAGATTGTATGTTTAAAATGTTCTTTAAGTCAGATTGCAGTGAGGTGAGTAAATGTTCTTTAGTTAGGGCTTTAGACTTTTTCTTTATTCTTTCTAGTGAGGAGATTTGCTGGAGAAGATCTTGAATCTGTTTATCGTGTGCTTTTTTAATATGTGAAGCCAATGAAATGAATTCTCCCCTGAAGAAGGCTTTGTGGGATTCCCACAAGATTGGGGTCGAGACATCTTGTGTATCATTAATCTGGAAAAAATTCTATAAGCTTATCTTTAAGTGACTTACAATGGGTGGGATGTTTAAGGATAGTGTCATTTATTCTCCAAGTAGGGGATTGTTTTGGAAGAGATGAAATATGCACTTGCATGCTGATTGGTGAGTGGTCTGAGAACACATGTGTCAGAATCTTGGGATTGGAACAGTGTTGGAGGGTGTTGGTTTGAGTGAAAAAATTAGTTAAGGCGTTTGTAAGACTGATGAGGGGAAGAAAAATGAGTAAAATCCTTCGCTTGAGGGTTCAAAAATCTCCAGACATCTTTAAAACCTTTGCTATTAAACGTATGTTTGAGTTTACTTAGTATTTTGAAGGATAGGGAGGATTGACCTGTGGAGGAGTCTTTGAGAGGGTCCAATGCAACATTGAAATCTCCCCCTAGTATTACAGTGCCTTCGGCAAAATCTGAGAACGTTTGTAACGTTTCAATTATGCAAGAGACTTGGTTTTGATTTTGTGCATATATGTTCCTAATTGTGATGGTCTGATTGGCAATTAGGCCTTTAACGAATACGTATCTACCCTCGCTATCATTGATATGCGAGGAGTACGTGAAGGGAGTATGTTTACTAATTCCGATGCTCATTCCACACGAGGCTCCAGATGTGGAGGGGCTGTGATACAAGAAGGTGAAGTATGTTTTGTTCATTGTAGGCAAGTGTCCTTTCTTAAAATGTATTTCTTGCAGCAAGCAAATATTGATGTGTAGCTTTTTGAAGTAAGCTAAAATCTGACCTCTTTTCGAAGGAGAATTTGATGGATAGAGATGGTGAAGCATATTCTCAGGAGGGTAAAAACTCTTGAGCTAAAGGGGCGACCTGTGAGGAGAAAGAGAAGGAAAGATGGGGAAGGGGAATGCCATAGGGATGAAGGGGAGGTAACAAGCAATAAACCTTGAACATTGTAAGGTAGAAGTCTAACAATGCAGTATTCAGAAAATAATCTGAGTATAACATAAGAGAAAAAGTGCAGGTGAGGGAGGAGTTGAATTGTCAACTGACATCATCAATGCCCCTTCCACTACCACCAGAAAAGAAGAGAGCAAGTTATTAACCTGTCACAATGAAAACTGTTATGAACATTCTGAGACAACAGATGTTTTCACAAGATGAGCAAAAAGGATATTAAGATGTGAAGTTTCTATAGCAAAGAAGCAGAGGAGATTCAAGCATTTTCAGTGCAGAGTCTTTAAGGTGTCAGTTTTCCAGATCTTCTTCTCATTCTGTTTGATCTATCAGACTGGGTGGTCTTCCAGGGAGTAGGTGGAGGGATGGTAGGTAGCTCAGATAAATCTTTGACTTGGGCCCAGTCCTCTACTGCAGAAAGAGGTATTTCCAAGAGGTCTAGTAACTTGTTTGCGTCTTCTCTGGATCTTCTAGCGTATCTGGATCCCTCAATTGTAGTCTGGAGGCCGAAGGGGAAGAGCTATCTATAATGTATATTTTTGGATCTTAATGAATCTGTAATAGGTTTTAAGGCACGTCTTTTTCTCAAAGTGAGAGGGGCCAGATCTTGAATAATGTGGACTTCTTGGTTCTCAATGAGACACATACCCCCTTCCCTGTGTTGACACAAAATTGCCTCTTTAGTGCTAAAGTCCATGAGGCGACATATGACATCTCTTGGGGGTTCTTGTGGCTTGGGCTTGGGTCTTAAAGCCCTATTTATTCTTTTGATGGTAATTTTGTCTGAGTGGTCTTCACCCAAGACTGTGACAAACACTTCTTGGACTGTTGTCAGCAGGGACTCAGGGGTTATAGTCTCCGGTATGCCTTTAAGACGTAAATTGTTTCTCCTTCCCCAGTTGTCTTGATCTTCCACATAATCAAATAGGGAGTTCAGATATATTTGGCATTTTAGAAAGTTATCTGCTGTAGCTGTGGAGTGGTCACTGATAGCAGACTGTAAGTTTTCTAGAGATTCAACCCTGTGACCAAGTAGTTTAAGGTCCTGTTTGATGTAATTCAAATCTTCTGATAGGGGTTGTAGTACTTTTGAGAGGGCCTTATCTAAGGTTTTTTTTTTTAGCAAAGATCTAGAGAGAGGTAGATCTGACTGAGACATGGTTTCTGAATCACTTATTGCTTCATCTGCTGAGTCTTCCCTGGAGGAGGCGCCGATAGCTTTTGCAGGAGAGTGAGATCTGGGCATAGCAGAGGATTTTTGAGGAGTGGAGTTGTTTCTTTTCATAAATGTATCCATTTCACCTCTGATTCCACTTGATTTTTCATTGGGGACATTCCCCTTGGAGTTGCCATATTTGACCATTGTGTTCAGGATTCTGAATATATGGTAGTGGAAAGGAGCAGATGGGGGAGGAAGGTTACATTACATTAAATTGATTGCAAATGTCTTGTTCTCCGATTTCGCAGAGAAGAAAAAATTGGGTCAGTGACCCTTTAATCAAAACTAAATGTTCCTTAGGCGATATCTGGAGAAGTATAGTTAGTTCTGAAAAATTGCAGGCACGGCCTGTCCCACTCCTTGCGAAGGTTATATGAAGATAAGATTCAAGAAAGCGGGTTTTCAGGAGTGCGAGAAGAGCACACAACTCACCCTTACCCGGGTCTCGACCAAGATGGTGACAGTCCCCCACGTGGCACGTGGTAAGAAGAATGTAGACTGTGGGTCCTTAAAGATGACCAGATGACACAGCCCAGGTGTAGGTGAGGACGGGGAATGCATCCGGAAAGGCAAATTAATGTCAGGTAAGGCTCTTTGGAGCCGGCTGGGCTCAGACAGTATAAGCGGCGATCAGCATGGCTAGAAATTTAGGTCCTGGCTTGGCGGCTTGAATAGGCCGCTTAGAGAAAAGCTCACCGATCTGAGAATTTTTGGTCTCAAATGGTAGAGGAGGTCTTCCTGAGCATGATATGAGTGATATAAGAAGTTGCCGGAATTAATCTTCTTTTTAGCCTCTTGTATCTCGAGTGGTGAGGAGAGAGCTTGAGACACATCTGGCTCTGTTGGCAGCAGGCTCTGCCCCCCCATTTACATATCTTTCTGAGACATAACTGTATGACGAGTTTAGCAGCAATCCAACATTTTTATCTGGGTTTTTATCTGGGTGTTTATTGGCCCTGCCAATCTTCACACAAAAACCACAATTTTAATTACATTTGGGGGGTAAAGATCTCAAGTTGTAGTGAAGCCAAAGCTCTGACAAGTAATAAAAGAATAACATTAGTGTGTCACATTTCTGTCACTTCAGAAAACTTTTGAGTGAAATAAAAATCTACAAAACAATTCATATTTGATAAGTATTTCTTTAGCAGACAGGCCTATAGCCAAATTGATTAAATGCTGCTTAATACTGTTATGCTATTTTGTTATTTAAGTTTAAAGAGATTCTAATAATTTTATTCACCTCAGTTCCGGTAAGATTTGAATTATATTTCTTCCCATGCCTCTGGCAGAAGATCGAGAGTGTTTTTTCTTGCTTCTTGGCACAAAAACATGATATAGTCCCTTAAGCCAGAATTCATGTTCAAAATACTTTCCTTTGTGTTACATTAAGACATTGTTTGCCTATCTACAAATATTTACTGAAAATGATAAAGTGTCATAACCTCTACACCAAAAAAATTCCAGAGCTAAACAATCATACAGTGATATAGAGTATATTACCCGTAGTTGATGCTTCAACCAGAAGAACTCCCCGACGCACATCTTGGCGTACCTTCATCTGGAGATGCTCAGTAGCTCAATACTTTATAACTGCAAAAACCCTTTAAGAGTATATCAATATATTAGGACAGTGAATTATTTTCAAAATGATAATTGACTGTCTCTAGCTACAGAAGTGCAAATGTTGGAGAATTTAATTACTATAACACTCTAAGGTTAACCTATAGGTCTACAGGTTTTGTAAATTTTTCTTATGGATGTCATGTGTCCTGTTCATGTGCAACAGGAATGTAGTTGTCCTACAGTTGCTTGGGATTGCTTCTGCTGACAGCAGAAAATAAGATTGTTTCCATAAATGGTGGCTGGAGTTGTCTTAGAAAAAGCAGAAAAAATACTCACCTCATCCACTTGTTTGCGCAGAGGCAGTCCGTTCCTCTCTCGATCGAAAAAGACCTGCCAAAATACCTGTACTGAGCATGATGACAACACCGCACGCTCCCAGTGTGATCACTTGGTGAAGTCACTAATGTTGAGTGAATCCAAATTGGACTTTGATCCAAATTTCAGGAAAAATTTGATTTGCCGCAAAGCCGAATTTCCTCGTGCTTCGCGGTAACAAACCAATTTTCCCTGAAAGGGCGGTAAAAATTATCAAAAAATAATACTCACCTCATCCATTTGAGTGCAAAGAGGCCGTCTCGATCATCTTCCTTGAAGATCCCGTGTGAAATAGCTGTATGACATTTTTTGTGCTTTGAATTGTATTTTTTATTATATTTGAGAATGAATAAAGCTTATCATTTATACATTTTCTGGTGCAAGTGTCATGTTTAATTTATTAAACTACATTTTACTTTTTAATTTTTAAATGCACATAAAAATGTTAAGGTATACCTAAGGTACATAAGGTGATAATTTGATGTATTTGTGAAAAGCAAGGAACCAAAACAACAGCAACAATGGTTTTGTAAGTCCATCTGATATTAGTCCGGATATTATGTATTCTAAGAACCAAAACACTTGGGATAAAATTATTCTGTCTTACGTTGTTCATGATATGAAACATAAATCTTGAAGGCATTCATTTTGATGCACTTGGCGCACATTAACAATCTTTGTCATTGCAGATGTTTAACTAGATATACCATGACAACCAGCCAGGCATCACATCCAGATGTAGATTCAGCTCAGCAGCAGCTGAAGTTTTGAGGGCCTTCTCTGGGTGATGTGTTTTACTAGTTTACAAGGGAGGTAGAAAACAATATGAGTTTATTTGTTGTGATCAACCCGCATCTTAAAGTGACACTTCTATACCTTTCTATCACATTCTGTAATACAGTGGGTGTGCACTGAAGATTTGGCTTGAGGCTGCTCCTGAGGTTGTTTTCCCCTGTTTTTCTCCTATTCACCCTTGTACAGGAATCCAGGTTTCATGGCAGGGACTATCAAGCCATTACCCCTAGAAGCAGTCTCAGTTCATATGTTGCTGACCCAGGCAGAGACACAAGAGACACTGGTGCGTGGCACTAAGAGAACAGGCAAAACGTGGTCAGAGGACAAGCCAATATCAAGACAGGGAGAGTTTGTGTGATATGTTAAACAGGCAATAGATCAGGGTGGGTGTCACATGGTCAATTTAGTAAACAGGCAGAGGTTGGACATGGTAGGTCAGAACAATACAATAATGCACTCTTGTAGGACTAGACAAGTTAGGAAACTTTGCTCAGGCACAGTCTCATAGGAGAAGGCACCCTATAAACCTCTTGAAACACAACCATTTCTTTATATAATATTAGGCATTAACTTCCTCTCTGTCTGGACTTGCATCACATCAGAAAGTCTCACTTGACACTATTAGTTAGACCATCAGTGACTCCAGGGAGGAGTGGGGGGTGGTGACTCAATTAGAGCACCACACCACTATACTAACCAATGCATTGCCCCTCTGCTTATTTATCTATGCCTATCAAGAGATCAATAAAGTTGTCATTCTGTCAGTCATACCAGTTCACCACCTACTATTCCAGTGAAGATTACCTTTCAAATAAACCGTTCCTTGGGAATCAAAGTCTTAATCTGAGATTAAGATGCATACATGTTGAGATTGTTTACCTCTCTATCATTACTGTTACAAAAGAATACAAAAGAATATGTTGTATTTAATTTTCAAAGGCATAATACTAGAGAAATTACTTGATAAATACTAAACACACTAGGTTAACGCACATGTAATCAGATCTGAAGACAAAAAAAAGACAGAAAAAATTTTAAGCGCAGAGTCACCTGTATACTTAATAAGACAACGGTATAAAATTCTGTTAATTCTGAAAGAAGACTACACCTCATACATACTTGGTCTCCCCAATGGGAGAGAGCACCACCAAGAACACTCCCAAGGCTATCCAGGACAATTTTCTCTTGAGATACCAAGTGTCCTTTTGGAAGGAGAACTGGATTGAACATCTCAATTCCAGTGGAGTATTACATGTGCCTCTCTCTCTCTCTCTCTATCTGGGAGATTATATATATATATATATATATATATATATATATATATATAATCACTATTGCGTTAAATACTGACCTGCATTATGGATTACCAAACCAGCATTGAATATATAGGATTGCATACAAATATTAAACGGCCATATTATAGATTTTTAATGAAGGTGACTAATGATACTGAAAGAATAATATAAAACACCATTCTTATACTGTGATAGATAGTGACAGTTGTGGTAAAGTGTCTGGTATCTTCTATGGTGAGGTGAATTTGGAATTTTGTTTCAAATTACTTGTAAATTGGGTTGTGTGGTCTAAAAAAAAATGTGGGTTAATGGTTGAAACCTATTAAATACAGGTATATTACAAGTGGTGTAAGATATATCCATTGACATTTTGTTAGTTGAATTCCTCAATTTATTATGTGCTGTATCCCCATTTTTTCTCATTACAGCTTCTGTGCTTTTTTGTTTTCTTACATATAATTTCTTTATTTATTTTATTCTTTATTTATTTTAAGTCTATTGAAAATACTGAATTCATAATACGCCAAGCGGACAAAGATGGAGCTATTGTTAAATATATTGTTAAATATAGACAAGTGCAACAGAGAAAGACGTCACCAGCTGATGGACAATAATGCATATACATCTTTGACACATCCTACAGAATTATACTGTAAGGAACTGCTCACTTTTTGCAACAAAAAAAGCAGCAACAAGGGTATTCTTAATCATAAGGAATTTGAGTTCATTACAAGCACTTTGAGACATATACCAATCTTCTACTGCATCCCTAATATTTAAAAGTTCCCAACCAATCCCCGGGAAGACCTGTAGTCTCAGATACAGGATCGTTAACTGCCATTTTACCTATATTCTTGGGCCAGTTCTTGCAATAATATGTAAAAGAGAGCCCTTCCTACTTAAAAGATACTGTGCAGATCATACAAATATTAGAGAATTATTACATAATTATTTCTGTTTTGATCAAACATATTACAAACACGCAATGGGAAACACCATGGATATTAAATTCAACTCCAATTATGCAAATCTACCAGTTATGCCAACTTGTTATTGTTCAAATGGGACCAATATTTTTTTGAATTCTTGGATCTACAGATATGCATATCAAATGCGAGTATTCTATGTAGTGCATAGCAAATATTGGTAGCAAAACTAGCTGTAACTGAAGCAAACTAAAACTATTTTGTTTTGTTTAATTCTGTTGGGGGGACAAACTTATGGGGCATCATTGCCCAGCTGTTTACTAGCTCATTGATGCTCCCTGTTTGTGTATCCCCATAACACATCAACATATATCTCTATATCTCATTCAGTGGAGTTTTTTTTTCTTTATATAGATTTTTGAAATTTGTTTTGTTTATTTCCAGTTTTTTTTTATAGGGCTATAGTAATGGTGTTATATATTATTTTTTCAGTGTCATCTCATTGTAGTATAGTATGATTATTCAATATTTTTATGCAGTCCTATATATTCAATGCTGAATTTGTAATCTATAATCCAGGCCAGTATTTAAGATGGCTGCAATGTGCATAGCTAATTTGCATAGGTACCTTAGGGTTATATCTAATATAAAGCTGAATGTATGTGTGTGTGTGCGCTGATGGAATCCGCACTGTCGCATTTACAATCACAAAATTTGGCATACAGGTACATCAGGTGTCCGGGAAGAGTTTAGACTGGGTCTCAGCTCTAGGACCTACCGTTCCTAAGATATTACAAAAAAATGCATTAGCCAATAGAAGCCTGCCATACACATGGTCACATGTCCCTTATCAGCCAATAGAAGCTCGCAAGCCCTTATTCTCCACATACACACAGTTTTACTGCAGGTTTCCATAACAACCCAGCCATTTTTCACAGTTAAGTGGACAGGTCTGTCAAAAAACAGATTTAAAAACCCCGCCCCAAGTCCCAATAAACCACGCCCCAACCAGTTAGGCCACGCCCACTCTGCAGCTGACGGGGATTTAAAAAAATTAAGGTAAAAATCAACTTCTGTCAGTTGCAGGGGTGGGAGGAAGGGTGACTTTCTCCCTGCAGCTCTCGCTCAGACATCACAGTGCTGCTGTCTGAGAGTGAGCTGTTCAAAAGGATATCCCTGTGTCCGTCCAGGCCCTGCATCTGAAAGCCAAACTGTCTGGCCTAAAACCGGACCTCTGGTCATCTTAGGGGCAGGCTGCTGTGGAGGGGACAGTTAAGGGGCGGTCCACTATGGAGGCCAATGTTAAGGGGCAGATTGCTATAGAGGCCACTGTTAAGGGGACAGGGTGTTCTGGAAATCACTGTTAAGGAGACGGGGTACTGTGGAGGTCACTAATAAAGGGGCGGCTGCTATGCAGGTCACTGTTAAAGGGGCGGGTGCTTTTAAAGGGTTTCTGTCACCAGATCTGGGCATATTAAACAGGATGACATTTGCAATGTGCAAATGTCACCTGATGCCCAATCTGGTATTAATTTTTTTATTGGTGCCCCCGTTTTTGATAAAAATGATGTTTTATTTTATGCTAATTAGGCTTACTAGGTGCAAGGGGCGGTTACCTTGCACCTAGTAAGCTCCGTTTGCCCACCTGCGGTCACGCCTACCTTGTCTTGATTGACAGGGCCAGGCAGCTTGTTCGATCCTCTGCCGGCCCTGTGCGCGATTCAAATCCCGCGCCTGCGCCGTGTGGAATAAAATCGGCGCAGGCGCAGTGAGCGGCGCTGGCCGCCGGGCTCCCGGCTACCTCACTGCGCCTGCGCCGATGACGTCAGCGTGTACTCTGACATCATCGGCGCAGGCGCAGTGAGGTAGCCGGGAGCCCGGCGGCCAGCGCCGCTCACTGCGCCTGCGCCGATTTTATTCCACACGGCGCAGGCGCGGGATTTGAATCGCGCACAGGGCCGGCAGAGGATCGAACAAGCTGCCTGGCCCTGTCAATCAAGACAAGGTAGGCGTGACCGCAGGTGGGCAAACGGAGCTTACTAGGTGCAAGGTAACCGCCCCTTGCACCTAGTAAGCCTAATTAGCATAAAATAAAACATCATTTTTATCAAAAACGGGGGCACCACTAGAAAAATTAATACCAGATTGGGCATCAGGTGACATTTGCACATTGCAAATGTCATCCTGTTTAATATGCCCAGATCTGGTGACAGAAACCCTTTAAGGGGGCAGGGAACAGTGGAGGTTACAGTTAGGGAATGGTCTGCTATGGAGGTCACTGTTAAGGGGGTGGGGTGTTGTGGAGGTCACATTTTAGGGGAACAGAGCTTTGTGGAGGTCACTGTTAAGGGGGAAGGTTATTGTGAAAATATATTTGGAGTTTGACTTCTTCAAATTTGTGAACTTTAGTCTACCTAAGGGTACTTTCACATCTTCCGCTATGATAATACAACCAGCTGCATTCATTATGAATGGATTCTGTTGTATTATCTCTAAAATGGCCATGACGCTGGATCTGTTTTCTTTTGTGTCCGAAAAAAACGATCTGGCACCATTGACTTACATTGTGTTTCATGTTGGATCCGACTTGCTCCGCATCCCATGCCAGACAGCGTTTTTCTGTCCAGCATGGGAACATAACCAAATGGAATGGAATGCATTCTGGTGCATTCTGTTCAGTTTAGTTTTGTCCCCATTGACAATGAATGGGTACAAAACTAAAGTGTTTTCCTCCGGTATTGCGATCCTAGCCTTATTAAAAATGATTGGATCCTGTGAGTTAAATAAAACAGTCATCCTTTATTGATTTTCAGGGTTTTTTTTTTGTTTGTTTTTTTTGTAACAGTGTTTTGTTTATGTTCTGTAGTTCATATGGTTTATTTTAAATAAATTCATTTTCAGCATGCAAAGATGGTCGCAAAAATGATATCATACTTTTTGTTCTGTATAGCTGCTAGCCCATGACCTTTTGTCATGCATTGGGGAATTAGACTGACTTTGTGCTGTCTGATACCATTATGGTACTAAAAACAACAGTAACCCCCACTTCTTGTCTCCTCCATTTCTACAGAATCTTAATGGATGGTGATGGAGATGGAGATGGAGTTAGTATTTTTTTTTTAGGCCAACAATTATTTTGTGTCTATGACCTTCTTAGAACTCACAAAATGTTCTTCCAGCTTCATAGGATGTATGTATTTAACACACATTTTTGAACAGCAAATGACATTATGTAGTAAACCTCAATAACTAGTTCAAATAGCTTGAGCATCTTGGCAAGTATACATTTTCTGACTGCTACTAAATTGTCTTTACTATATGGCAGAGAAGCTATTGAGCATGATGTATTTGATACTTGAAATAAGCTAATCTTCTGAACATAAAATATGGCCGCATTTCTAAACAGTCATTCCAAAGTAAAAACGTGACATACAGTATCCAGCTCAACTACAATAACAGGCATTACATTTGATTTTTAGCAAAATCAGACCGAAGATTTGTTTCAGGTCTGATTCTAATAAATCAGATGTAAAATTCTATTCAGGTATAAATAAATTCGACCCAAATTAAAAGTTCTCCCATTGGCTTAAAAATTTGCGTATGACACTCCTTGGTCTCCTAGGACTGTTTTTCTCTCTTCTCTTTCTATCTTTTTTTTTTTTAAATAAATTTCTTTCTCACTCTTATTAGTAATGCCAGAATGCGTAAATGCATAGTTGACGATGTTAACAAACAGCCTGTTTAATTTTGAAGCCAACTTAAACAATGACACGTCAAAGGTTTGGTACACTGATTATTAAAGTAGGAAACATTGCAACAGTTTTTTTTTTTTTTTTGAGAAAAAAAGTACATCTGGACAACCTCTTCAACGAAATATACCCTGCGGGTATTTGTACTCTTGTTAAAGGGGTTGGCCCAGCTCACACATTGGTGGCATATCACTAAGATATGGCACCAATGTCAGACAGGTGTGGGTCAAACCTCTGGAACCTGCACCTATCTTTACAACGGGGAACCCATCTCCAGTTGGCCATCTACCATATCTGTTCTCCTCTATGTGAGTTCTGAAAAACGCCAAGCTAGAACTTTACTATTTTTGGCACTCCCACAGAAATGAATGGAGGGTTGCCACACTTGTTCGGTGTGCCCTTGTTCACTTCTGCCTGTTAAAGGCTTCCATTTTGCATTCCATCTTACGAATTCTGTTATATTCCATTATAACTGTTATAAAGGAACCTATAATGGAATACCCTAACACAAGTGTAAACAGGCCTTACTGAACTTATTAACTGTAGAATATTTGCACAGGTTTTTGGGGAACAAGGTGTAATTGTACAACCTCTACAGCCAAAATACACCCTACTGGTGATGTAGTAAAATGCACTTCCCTGTACACTCATTAATTATAGAAAATTTGCCACAAGTTTTTTGTGGGAGAACATTTCTTATTGCACAGGATGCTTAAAATGTTATCATTCAGTAGATGTATTTATATTTTTTTATATTTTGTCCTACAATTTTGTCCTAACTCTGCTTGCGCTTTGAGAAAGAATTAAAAAGTTCACCCCAAGCAGAACTCAGGCAGCAGGCTGAATGATGGGGGGTGGGGAGGAGATAGTTTAACCCTTAAAGATGCAACCAACACAATTTTTTATTCTCTACACTGTTAGAAAAATACATAATGCAAATTAAAGTGAAAGTAATCCTCTTTCTGGTGACTGTATTTGTGAGTTATCAATTCCCTTCTGGTCATGAGCTGTCATGTGATCGATGCTCTAACCCTCCAACTAACAAGAAATCAATTTCTATTCATTCCTATGGAAGCCTTAATGTCAGTCTAATGGAACTGAATAGAGAAACTGACTTCCTGGTCACACATAAGAGGCTGTGTCAGTTGGAGAGTCAGAGTGTTGGACACATGACACAGCTAAGGACAAGAAAGGAGGGGATAACTACAGATAAATACAGAAACTACTAAGAATATTACCTTCACTGTAATTTTCATCAGAGAACACGTATGCTTTGTGATTAATGAAGGAGAGAGGGGGATAGATAATATGCAGAGAATCCATGTTAACCTCTTCCTCTCCTCTGTGCAGCCTGTCAGCATGTCCCCCATTGCCCCTCTCATCCACACTGGCTGAAATCACAGCCAGCTGAAGGGAGGAGTACTGCATTAACTCTTAAATTTTGGGCTGGGAAGCATCTACAGATGTGAGCTGGTTCTTGAAAGCAAACAAGAAAACAAGGCCAGATGCAATTCTATTATAAAACTTGCAATATAGTTCTTAGAAATCAAGTCTGGAGTGAGAGCAGCAGAATTATGCAGCTTTCACCAGGGCCCATTTCTAACATCTATATGGTCGGGTTTATAGTAAATAGAGAGGTGATCTGGTTTTGGTTTAAAGCTTAGATTGTCAGCTTTCTATCAAGACTAGGCTTACATCTGTAGCAGTTTTTCATCCCTAAATACTGATGCTGCCAGGCTGTACAAAGGAGAGAAGAAAGATCCTCTCTCTCCCTGTCTAACTGTACGTGGCCCCGGGGGAGCATCACATGGACATCTGTACATGTTATCTATCTCCCTCTTCTCCATGAGAGAGCATACTTGCTGAATGATTCTCTAATATGGTGGTCTATTTTGTCTAGGAAAGAAGTGAGAAAATGAGCACTAATTAGGCTGCTTATTGATGCAATGACCCAGACTTTTACCAGCATCTGGATCACAGTGTCAAATAAGTTACACCAAACACTTGCACCCCCCACCCACACAAACATTGATAAAGTTAGAATTTTACTCTGTAATTATCTTGTCCTATCTTTACCATGCAATATGTAAACTGCTTCTCTCTTGACTTGTTACACTTCACAGTAATAGCAATCTATCACTAAAGACGAATCTAATATTTTTCTTTCTTTTATATATCTATGACAAAGAATTCTAACAGAAAAAAAAACATTTTTGCTCACTAGTAGTCACCCAGAAACAATCATTTTTGTTTAGCTTTACAAAAGAAAGCAGTATGGCAAACCAGGGAAAGCTATGCTTATTTTCCCTTGCTTTTTGGTTATTTGCTTCTCCATAGGAGCAGCAAAACTCAAAGTATGAACAAACCACTGATGTTAAAATCTACAAATCATCCAGTAAAAAAAAAAACACCCCTCATACAGTTACCATCAAAAAATAAAAATGTTCTATGTCTTGGAATGAAACAAAACAAATTATTTTTTAAAAATATTTTTTATGCATAATCAAAGCTATATAAATGTGGCATTATCGTAATTATACTAACTCACAGAATACAGTTATCATATTAGTTATACCACACAGTGAATGCTGTAAAGATAACCCCCCCAAAAAATGTTGCAGTAGTTTTTTTTAAGATCTCCCTATAAATAAACTAAAAAAAATTACAGCTCATCTCAAAAATTGAAGGTCTCATACAGCTAAATTGAAGAAGAATAAAACAAGGTATAATTCTTTAAACATGGAAAAATGTGACATAGCAGATAAAGTCCAAACATATCTTGCCTGTGTTTTAATCTTACCATCCAGAACAATAGACAGCCTTTTACATTTCAAGCAAGGACAGAAAACAGAAACCTGCTTGGCTGAGCACTACACAAGTATAGTCCCTTATTATACCAGGTGCCTTCAGACCAGGCACTGGAGACAAAGTAAGGATGCTTTTACATGCTGCGGATTTTGTTAGAGTTTTCTACGAATGTACTTGCTGTCCCTTTCAAATGAATTGAACTGATTTTCAATTACAAAATTGAAGGACCCCGTTCGAGGGAGGGGTAATACAAATGCAATTATTTACAAATGGCTCTTAGGCCACAAAGACCCCAACTTGCCCCCAAACTAAAGTAATTAAGATTAAAACATAACTTTTATTTGTTTTATAATTCAAAAGCAAATTACTGTGCAAAGTGCCCTAACTATTAAAACCACTCACAGGGAGCGTGACTAATGCCAATTCTATAAAGGAAGCAGGGTGTGCACCAACCACTGCTATACCCTAATCATCAATACTTTTGTTTTATTTCACAACCTAGCCTGGTCTTCGTAGATACAGTGCTATTGGCTACCTAATTAGTCACTCGCCACTGGGCTATTAAAATGTTAACCACTGCCCCCCCAACATGTTTCGCCAGTGAACTGGCTTCATCAGGGATCATAGACAGCAATGGTAGGTAGCGCTACTGTCAGAGGTTTTATAAGGCCTTTCTCCACCCTCTAATTTACACTTACCAATTGTCTGGCTGTTTGTATTTCACTACAAGTACAGGACCTTTCTGAAAAAAACAAAAGGCCAATGAGCGGCCTTTCTCCACCCTCTAATTAACACTTACGAATCGTCTGGCTATTTGTATTTCACTACAAGTACAGGACCTTCCTGAGTACCTGTAGTGAGATACAAACAGCCACACGATTGGTAAGTGTTAATTAGAGGGTGGAGAAAGGCCGCTCATTGGCCTCTTGGTTTTCTCAGGAAGGTCCTGTACTTGTAGTGAAATACAAATAGCCAGATAATTGGAGAGGGTGGAGAAAGGCCGTTCATTGGCCTTTTGCTTTTTTCAGGAAGGTCCTGTACTTGTAGTGAAATACAAACAGCCAGACAATTGGTAAGTGTAAATTAGAGGGTGGAGAAAGGCCTTATAAAACCTCTGACAGTAGCGCTACATCCCTCATAGAAACGTATTCGTTTTGGTTGAGGTAAAACTTATATGATGCAAATGATATTTTGTAATCTTGTTAAAATGAACATTTTTTATTAAAAAAGTGGTATTTTCAACTAAAATTTTAAATCTGAGGATTAGTAAAACATGATTGTACCTTATTGTTTCTTATTAGAAAATACTGTATAAGTAATGTTAAATCATTCCCAACCTGTCTAAGAATGGGAGTCATTTTCTTCTTGAAAGCATGTACTTATAGTTCTTTTAGCTAGCAAAGATTTCATACAACATATGTTGCTTTTGTCTGTTCTGTTCCAAGGGAGCGTCCCAAAAATGTTATTTCACTTAAAAATCTGTCAGCATCAGCACCACTAATAAACTATGACCAAGTTTACATACATACAGTAGGTATTGCTCACCTGAGTGCAAAGCAGTTTTCATTTCAAAAGTTTTGCAATTTGAAATTTTGAGTTTTTAATATACAAATGGGTTGTTCTCTGCACCAAGGTTGTTGCTGCTGCCCTTGATGCATGATAGATCCACTCCTTCTACAGTAGATCTGAGCGCCTCCCTTTCCAGTTTGATAGACAGGGCCAAGTATTAGCTACGTGGTCCTGTCCTTTCTCGCCATGTGATGAGACATTGGTGCATTCGCAGTAGAACCTTTCTCAGCCCAGCTGAGACTCCAGGCTGTAATACACATAAGTTTTTAATTGCAGCATATACATATATTTTTAATATTTTCACATGTTAAGACCCTTTTGATAATAACTGGTATCAACACATTGAATAATGTTCAAAGTTTTAGTTTTTTTTATGAATTTTGTTTCAATATTTTTACATGGTAGGAAAAACTTAGCAATAATAGAATATCTTGTACTGTTAGGAACATCAAACAATAACTTCATTGAGTGAGTGTACGGGTTGGAGGGGAGGGGTTGGAGTAAAAAGCATGTGTGTAGTAAAGCAAACACATCAGGTAGCACAGTGTGTTCATAGTAAAGTTTGTGCAAAATAATATGCAATCATTTCAATAAGTAAATATTAGTTAAGATGTTATCTATTATTTAAGCAGCAATCAAATAAACTATAAAGTAGCAAACGACCCTTCAAATACATAAATCCCCTCCAGTTTTCAAAAGTCAGGAATGAGTCTACAATTTTCAATAACATATTATGACATTTCAGACATTTAAAATATTTTAAAGTCTTTTGAAAAGATCTGTATCTTCTGAATATCTTCAGCAATACACATAACTTTATGTTAGTCCATCATCATATATTTTCACAGCACATTCATTGCATTTGTTTTCATGAAACATAAAACTGATCATCACATAAAGTCCTAGTTAATAAAGGGTGATGACTGTCCATGGATAGACTACCTTGAAGACAAAGGGAGTCCATATTCTTTGACGAAAGCCATGTTCATACATTCAGCACTGCACAAACAATTCATTTCACTGAAAGTCTTTTGACTCATTTCTTTGTCAGAGCCCAAATGATCTGACCAGCAACGCTAATATTATGAATGAGAACGTTAAGACGTTAAGTTTATCACGTTTCTATGGAAAATAACAAATGATACTATAAAGAAATATAGCTCTTTAAAACACTAATCCCTTCCCGCATATGGACATAATTGTACCTCCAGATTGTAGGATAATTTTTGCAATTGGGCATACAGTTACGCCCAAATACTTACTGGAGGTTGTGACACTATAAAGTGTCACAGCCCCGGACTCTCCATTCTCCATGACACGGGAGACACGGGAGCTGCTGGCAAGGGACCAGTCAAAGTGGTCCCTTGTCAACGATTTGTATAGACTAACCAATCAGAGCGTGTATGCTGTTTGGTGGATCTGATCTACACAGATCCTGTCAGTGGGGATCAGAGCCTGCAATAAGATATGGCTATGACCCCCTACAGTGCACCCACTGTGCCAAAATGTGACCCCGATATGCTATTTGTGTCCACCAGCAGCCCCCTCAGTACTCCTGTGCCTCCGTATTAAGAACTTTATGGCAGCGGCTCTGGAATGGAGCCGCTGGCATCAGCAGCAGGTGTCAGCTGACACAGAGCTGACACACTGCTGCAACAGTGGAGATAGATGATGGCACCCCTTAGATGCAGCAGTGAGTAGCCACTGCAGCATCCATTGGGTTAACAGAAGGAGGGAGCTACCTGTGCTATGATGGCAATAATGCACTGCGATTATGTTACCATGGCAACCACAAGCCTTACAAACGCATCAAGGCTTTTCATGGATCCAAGCCTCCATGACAGGGTCTTGATGAGGGTGAATGTCAGTGTAATGCTACATTCACACGGGCGTTTCCTGGCATCCGAGCTGCATATTTTACGGCTCAGATGGGGACCCATTCATTTCTATAAGGGCCACAAAAGATGCCAACAGCACAATTTGCTCTGTGACGCTGACCGCAGAAAGAATAGAACATGTCCTAATCTTGTCCGCAATTGCAAACAAGAATAGACATTTTCTATAATAGCTGTGGCCATGTGCAGTCCACAAATTGCGGAACGCACATGGGCTGGTGTCTGTTTTTTGCGGATCCACAAAACACAACGTCCATGTGAATGTAGCTTAAAACTGTAAACTATATGAAGCTTAAAATACTATATGAATATTGCAGAATGTAGTACAGCCATCAGCCCCACTAAATCTTCAAGATCCAAGTGGGACTTGTGATGTGGTAAAAAAAGTGAAAAAATGTAATAGATATATATATATATATATATATATATATATATATATACAGTACAGACCAAAAGTTTGGACACACCTTCTCATTCGAAGAGTTTTCTGTATTTTCATGATTATGAAAATTGTAGATTCACACTGAAGGCATCAAAACTATGAATTAACACATGTGGAATTATATACTTAACAAAAAAGTGTGAAACAACTGAAAATATGTCTTATATTCTAGGTTCTTCACAGTAGCCACCTTTTGCTTTGATTACTGCTTTGGACACTCTTGGCATTATCTTGATGAGCTTCAAGAGGTAGTCACTTGAAATGGTATTCCAACAGTCACAACTGTGAGTAATACACTTACAGCAAATGCATTACAATACAACAGTATTGTAATGCATTGTGCAGGGGATCAGACCCCCAAAAGTTGAAAAAAAGGTGAAAAAAAAGTTAAAAAATAAAGTTAAAAAAAAAATAATAATAAAAGTTTCAAGTAAAAAAAAGAAAAACACCATTTCCCCCCAATAAAGTAAAAAAATTGTTAAAAAAAGAAAAAAAAAAGAAAAAGTAGGCATATTAGGTATCGCCGCGTCCGTATCGACCGGCTCTATAAAAATATCACATAATCCATCCCACCAGGTGAACACAGTAAAAAATAAAAAATAAAAACAGTGCCAAAACAGCCATTTTTTGGTCACCTTCCCCCACAAAAAGTGTAATACTACGCGATCAAAAAGGCGTATTTACCCCAAAATGGTATTAATAAAATCGTCATCTCGTCCCGCAAAAAATGATACCCTACCTAAGACAATCGCCCAAAAAATAAAAAAAATATGGCTCTTAGAAAATGGTAACACAAAAAAAGATTTTATTCTGTTCAAAAATAAATCTAATGTGTAAAACTTTCCAAAAATAAAAAAGTTAGACATATTTGGTATCGCCACGTCCGTAACAACCTGCTCTATAAAAATATTACATGAGATGGTCCCCCAGACGAATGCTGTAAAAAAACTGTTACAAAAACTATGCCAAAATAGCCATTTTTTTCCCTCTTACCTCACAAAAAGTGTAATAGCAGCCGATCAAAAAGGCGTATTTGACCCAAAATGGTACCAATCAAACCGTCATCTTGTCCTGAAAAAATGATACCCTACCTGAGACAATTGCCCGAAAACTGAAAAAAATATGGCTCTCTGAAAATGGCAACACAAAATAAAGATTTTATTCTGTTCAAAAATGCATCTAATGTGTAAAACTTTCCAAAAATAAAAAAGTTAGACATATTTGGTATAGCCACGTCCGTAACAACCTGCTCTATAAAAATATTACATGAGATGGCCCCCCAGGTGAACGCTGCAAAAAAAAAAAAAAAACTATGCCAAAACAACCATTTTTTTCCCTCTTACCTTACAAAAAGTGTAATAGCAAGCGATCAAAAAGGCGTATTTGACCTAAAATGGTACCAATCAAACCGTCATCTTGTCCTGCAAAAATGGTACCCTACCTGAGACAATCGCCCGAAAACTGAAAAAAATATGGCTCTCTGAAAATGGCAACACAAAATAAAGATTTTATTCTGTTCAAAAATGCATCTAATGTGTAAAACTTTCCAAAAATAAAAAAGTTAGACATATTTGGTATCGCCACGTCCGTAACAACCTGCTCTATAAAAATATCACATGATTTGCCCTCTCTGGTGAATGCTGTAAAAAAAATTTTAAAAAAACCATGCCAAAATAGCCATTTTTTCCCTCTTGCCTCACAAAAAATGTAATAGCAGGCGATCAAAAAGGCGTATTTGACCCAAAATGGTACCAATCAAACCGTCATCTTGTCCTGAAAAAATGATACCCTACCTGAGACAATCGCCCGAAAACTGAAAAAAATATGGCTCTCTGAAAATGGCAACACAAAATAAAGATTTTATTCTGTTCAAAAATGCATCTAATGTGTAAAACTTTCCAAAAATAAAAAAGTTAGACATATTTGGTATCACCACATCCATAACAACCTGCTCTATAAAAATATCACATGATTTGCCCTCTCTGGTGAATGCTGTAAAAAAAAATTTAAAAAAACCATGCCAAAACAGCTATTTTTTTCACATTGACTGACAAAAAGTGTAATACCAAGCGATCAAACAGTCTTATATACCCCAAAATGGTACCAATGAAAGCATCAGCTCATCCCGCAAAAAATGAGCCCCCACATAAGACAATAACTCAAAAAAATTAAAATCAGTGGCTCCCGCAAACCATTCCATCAAAATCTGTGTTGTAAAATCCATATGGCGCTCCTTCTGTTTTGAGTCCTGCCATGTGCCCCCACATCAGTTTACCACAACATATGGGGTGTTGCCGTATTCAGGAGAAAATGGGGAACAAATTATGGGGTGCTTTTCTCCTGTTACCCCTTATGAAAATACAAAAAATTTGGGGCTAAAGCAACATTTTATTGGAAGAAATGAAATTTTTGATTTTCACAGCCAAGTGTTTCCAAACTCCGTAAAACACTTAGGGGGTCAAAGTGGCCAGTACCCCCCTTAATATATTTTTTGAAGGTATTAGTTTCCAAAATGGGGTCACTTTTTGAGGGTTTCCACTCTAGGGGTACGTCAGGGTCTCTCAATTACAAAATTGTGCCTAAAAACTATTCTAGCAAAATCTGCCTCCAAAATCCATATGGCGCTCCTTTCCTTCTGACCACTGCCACAAACCCATAGAGACGTTTACCACCACATATGGGGTATTTCTGTAAACTGCACAATCAGAGCAATGTATATTGAGGTTTAGTTTGCTGTTAACCCTTACTGTGTTGCAAGAAAAAAATTATTAACATGAATAATCTACCAAAAAAGTGAAATTTTGAAATTTCACCTCCATTTTCCTTTAATTCTTGTGGAACACCTCAAGGGTTAACAAAGTTTGTAACAGCAGTTTTTTATAATTTGAGGGGTGTAGTTTCTAAAATGGGGTCATTTTTGGGGGTTTCATTATGTAAGCCCCTCAGAATCACTTTATATCTGAATTGGTGCTTAAAAAAATGGTTTTGGAAAATTTGGTGAAAATTTGAAAAATGGCTTCTAAACTTCTAAGCCCTCTAACGTCCTAAAAAAAGTAAAATGACATTTATAAAATGATGCCAACATAAAGTAGACATATGGGGAATGTAAAATAATAACTATTTGTGGAGGTATTACTATGTATTTTGAAAGTAGAGAAATTGAAATTTGGAAATTTGGAAATTTTTCCAAATTTTTGGTAAATTTGGTATTTTTTAAAAAATAAAAATGAAATATTTTGCCAAAAATTTACTACTGTCGTGAAGCACAATATGTGACGAGAAAACACTCTCATAATGGCATGGATAAGTAAAAGCTTTCCAAAGTTATTACCACATAAAGTGACACATGTCAGATTTGCAAAAAATAGCCTGGGCATGAAGGTGAAAACAGGCTTGGGGTTGAAGGGGTTAAAGTAATGATGGCCACTCGTTTTTCTTTACTTAGCTGCTTTTTTCTTGCCATAATACAAATTCTAACAGTTTATTCAGTAGGACTATCAGCTGTGTATCCACCTGACTTCTGCCCAACACAACTCATGGTCCCAACCCCATTTATAAGGCAAGAAATCCCACTTATTAAACCTGACAGGGCACACCTGTGAAGTGAAAACCATTTAAGGTGACTACCTCTTGAAGCTCATCAAGAGAATGCCAAGAGTGTGCAAAGCAGTAATCAAAGCAAAAGGTGGCTACTTTGAAGAACCTAGAATATAAGACATATTTTCAGTTGTTTCACACTTTTTTGTTAAGTATATAATTCCACATGTGTTAATTCATAGTTTTGATGCCTTCAGTGTGAATCTACAATTCACAACAACTCTTTGAATGAGAAGGTGTGTCCAAACTTTTGGTCTGTACTGTATATATATATATATATATATATATATATATATATATATATATATAATGTAAATTTAAAATTGTAATAAAAAAATAAATAAATTGCCTTTTCCCATATCTGGTTTGACCATGTCGGTAATGACCTGATCTATAAAAGGATCACATTACTTATCCCACTTAATGACCTCTGTTAAAAAAAAAATGATAATAAAAATGATGGAATTGCTGTTTTTGTCATCTTACCTTCCAAATAAATTGAATAAAAAGCCATCAAAAAGTCATATCCCAAAGTAGTACCAATAAAAACTACATCCCATTCTGCAAAAAACAAGCCTTTAGACAGCATTTGCTGAAAAATTAGAAATGTTATGGATGTTAGTATGTGGCGATGCAAAATATAACTTATTTTAAAACAAAAAAAGTGATTTTATGCTGCAAAAGTAGTAAAACATAAAAAAAACTATATACATTTTGTATCGCCAAAACTATATCAGAACCAAATCATCATATCATATATACCGCACGAAGAACCCCCCCAAAAAATAAAAAAAAACCTGACAGAATTTCAAATTTTGCCCACCTCACCTCCTAAAATGGTATAAAAAGCGATCAAAAGGTCCAAAGGCGGACATACCGGTTCGGCTGCACAGGGGCCCAGGGCTGGAGGGGGGCCCTTCTTGCCGGCAGCATTAGGAGATGAGCTCTTCCATTCTGAAAGCGTTCATCTCTTTATTCATCTGTATCGCCGTCCTCAGGACAGCGATACAGATGATTGCTGCGGGGCAGGGGACAGAGAGGCGTCTCCCTTCCCCGTTCCTCTGATAGGCTGCAGGCACTAGGCCTGCTGCCTATCAGATGCCGGCGCAGGCGGTGCGATGACGTCATCATGCTGCCTGAGCCATACAGCGCGGGACACAGGCCGGAAGAGGCCTGCATCGTATCACTGACAGGCTCATGGAGGTAAGTATAAGTGTTTATTTTGTTTATTTACGCTATGCTAAGGGCCCTGGCACACAGTGGGGGTACTATGGGGGTGGAGGAGCACTATGGGAGGCACTATTTTATGTACTGGCACACATGAGGGGGCACTATGGAGGGGAGGATCAGTATGGTGGGCTTATTTCATATACCGGCACACATGGGGGCACTATGGAGGTGAAGGAGCACTATGGGGGGGCCTAATTTATATACGGGCACACATGGGGGCCACTATGGAGGGGGAGGAGCAATTTGGGTGCTCTATCATATACTGGCACACATGGGGGACTATGGAGGGGGAGGAGCATTATGGTGGGCCCTATTTTATATACTGGCACACCTGGAGGGCACTATCCTATATACTGGCACACATGGGGCATTATCCTATATACTGGCACACATGGGGGCACTATGGGGCCCTATCTTATTTACTGGCACACATTAGGGACACTATGGAGGCCCTATCTTATATATTGGCACACATGGGGAGCACTATGGAGAAGGGGAGGAGAGAGGAGCACTATGGGGGCATCTATTGGGCCCTATCTTATATACTGGCACACATGGTGGCACTATGAAGAAGGGGGTTCAGTATGGAGGCATCTACTGGGGGCCCTATTTTATACACTGGCACACATGGGGGTACTATGGAGGTGGAGCCCCCATAATGTGTGCCAGTATAATGCCCGGTATAATGACCCCAATAGTGCTCCTCTCCTACCCTTCTCCATAGTGCCCTCCATGTGTGCCAGTATAAGATAGGGCCTCTATCTTATACTGGCACACATGGAGGGCACTTTGGAGAAGGGTAGAAGAGGAGTGCTATTGGGGTCATTATACAGGGCATTATACTGGCACATATTATGGGGGCATTTTATACTGGCACATTATGTCAGGTACCATGGGGACAAGAGGAGGAGCACTATGGGACACTATATAGGAGTATTTCATATTGACGCAAATTATAGGGCACTTTGCTTGTTTTGCTTTGTTTTTTGGGCACACAGTAGGGGGCATTGCCACACATTATGAGGGCATTATGGGGACATTGGCTCTACTGGGGGCACTAATTATTTCTATTAGGACTTTGGGGAGCACTGTTACTGTGTCACGGTATCAGCTTAGCACAGTTATTTTTGCGGGACATTATGTTAGCACTATTCGTTTCAGGGGCACTATTTGCTGGGCACAGTTATTTTTTAGGGCACTGTGTGCCAATAAATACTGAAGGTGGTACTATTTGTGTGTAGCTATTATTTGCAGGGGGACTGTTTCTGCAGTATAGTTTTGCGGAGCAGAGCGGCATTGTATTAGGAGGTGGCAGGATGGAGTGTTCAAGAAGGTGGGAGAATGATGGAAAAGTAGGAAACTAAGATGTCTGTCTGTCAAACTCTGCAGAGAAGAGATGGCTAAAAGAAAACATCATGGCGGTCTTGTCTGAAAGGAAACGATAAGAACAGAGAACATCTACATCTAAGGAGATGTCACTGGATGTACGAGGTATGTGGACCTGTAGTTAGTGATTCTGGCAGGCTCTTCCAGCAGAGAACAGCCTGCCGGAATTCACCGGCTCCGGCACTGCTGGATGCAGAATGCCCACCAGTCACATTAACTATAATGGGGTCCGACAGAGATCCGGCCACAATCTGGCAAAAGTGCAGAGAATCAGCGGGACACAAACCACTGCATGCCTGAGTTTGTGTCCAGCCAATTCCATGCATTCTCTGCCGGATCAGGTGGCTGGAGCGTAGTGCTTCATGTGTGAAAGTAGCCTTAGGCTACTTTCACACTAGCGTTTTCTAATTCCGATATTGAGTTCCGTCATAGGGGCTCAATACCGGAATAAAACGCTTCAGTTTTGTCCCCATTCATTGTCAATGGGGACAAAACTGAACTGAAGACAACGGAATGCTCCTAAAAGCATTCCGTTCCGTCTTCAGACCGGAGAGCAAACCGCAGCATGGTCCAGGCATCCGCACCGAGATGGATCCGTCATGACCCCCAATAAAACTCAATGGGGACGGATCCGTTTGGTGTGACACAATGGTGAACGGATCCGTCCTCCATTGACTTTCAATGGAGATCATGACGGATGCCTCACCTGCACACATACATACATACACACATACAGACATACACATAAACATACACAGACATATACACATACAAATACACATACATACTTACATGCTCCCGGCAGGTCTCCACAGTGCAGGAGGAGCAGGACGGCGCACACATAGGACGATTCCGCCCGGCGCCCAGCAGAGGGCGCTGTGGGGAATCATCCTATGTGCTCGCCGTCCTGCTCCTCCTGCGCTGTGGAAACCTGCTGGGAGCATGTAAGTGTGTATTTGTATGTGTATATGTCTGTGTGTGTCTGTGTGTATGTACTGTGTGGCAGCATGGATCCGGCGGCACCCTTCACCTGCCGGATCCGTACTGCGCTAGTGTGAAAGAGGCCTTACCCTGTATGTTTTGTAAGTTTTGTATTGCTGTATGTAATGTTAGGGCACCATAGGTTAGGTTGAGAATTTGGCTTGGGGGGGGGGGCAGGCACATTAATGGGCATTAAGGGTACAAAGTACAGTTTTTGCTTTTAAATTGAAGCTGCTAAGCAACAAGTTTTCATATCATTAAGTATATTACATTTTAAACTTGTTTCAAATTAAAATTTCACTTTCACAATCAGTATTAATAGCTAGCTCACATACTAAACATTTTATATTGCAGCATGATAAAATGAACATATACAGAAAAAGGTTTGCTTCTTTTAGAATTTATTCACATTGGTATTTTTAAAGAATGCGAAATTCTATTGAAATTCTACACTATTTTCAATATTTCATAAAGTATGCCCCCTTGTTTACAAAGTCTTTTGTGCTGTCCACACAGAGGTCCTGTCCATAAAATGGCTGCCGATGGAGGGTGACCAGGTAAATTACCTCCATGCGATGCCTCCTCCATTCAAACACACTGTATGTCATGGAGAGCCGGCAGCGCGCTCCCTCCGTGCAGCGCCGCCTGTCTCCCGCTGTAGTTCAGGAGCGAGGACGCAGCCAGCGTCCTCGTCTCCATGACGACGGGGGCGGGGAGAACCCAGCCGCGCACTCATCCCCTAGACAACGAGCAAAGGGGAGGACTCATGTGGCCGGCGTTTGGGGTTTTGAATTAATTAGAGGCGGGTCACGTCACGCTGGCCTTGTCATGTGATCCATTGTATTGGCCTATTTAAGCAGGCAACCTGCTGGCCACAGGTTGCCTGTGACTGGTCTTCTTACCATTACCTGCAATTTGATTACTGCTGCGATTAGTGTGTTTTGACTTCGGCTTGTAAAGTTGACTTTGTCCTCGTCTCATCCTCTTGTACTTCGTTACCTCTCAGCTTCTGACCTTGGCTCGTATTTTTGACTTTGCTCCTGTTTGTTCCCCTGGTTTTGACGTGACCTCCTGGTTTGACTTCGGCTAGGCGACATTCTTATATTGTGTTGTGAAGGTAGACTGGTCGAAATACTGAATTTTCCCCTCATAGTGTTATGTCATTTGTAGATACATGTATTTAATGCTATACAAATATATATATATATATCTCAGCTTTGTAAATGCTTATGCAGCTGTGTAGAATGTCTATATCCTGGTATTGTGTCCAAGATACTGCGGTGCGGTGTGTCACGGAGGAATGTGTGTATATTTATATATACTTTTTGTGTCATATTTTTATGCTTTGTAACTTTTATAAAGCTTGCGTATAATATATGTATATATTTAACTAGTCCAAGATGGCCCCCGTACTCTTATCAAAATGACTTTTTCAGGCTAGTGACGTAGAATGGAATGCAACTTCTATCCAATCAAGAATGATATTGTTTGCTATTTGCATGCTTACGCCCCCTTTCCTTTTTGTATCGAATAAGTACGTGTGTTAATAAAGAAACAAGCCAGAGGCTGTAATGATTTTGCCACAGAAGCACGGCCAAAGGACTTAATACTGGAATCATAAGTCTGTGTTTTGTCCTTAATTATTGTGCGCACCCGTGTTCAAAACAATTCGGAATGACTGACTGAATTCCAGAAAGGACAGGTTTATGTCCACCTCAACAGCTGGCGCCCAACCGCGGGGCCCCCGAAAGGAGCACCAGGTCTCGCTCGGTGTCCCAACCCTCGACCGATGCCACGGCACCACTCCCTCCCGAAGGGGACTGATCACCCTAACCGACCACGGTAAGTTATATATACACTGTATGTGATAACTTACCTGTGGCTCGAGGGGGGAGTGGTAGTCTGGGGTTTAGGTTTTGTGGGGCCTGAGTGAAACGTCATGTGACCAGACGCCTGGTTTTCTCCGCCGGGGATTCCGGAAACCTACAGCCCCTCAGGAAAGGTCACGTGGGGATTCAGTCAGATCATGTTAGGGACCCAGACTGGCAGCGGCTGTGAGAACACGTTGAAGTAGTGATTTAGGTGGCGCCTGGGTATTCCGACACGTTACGGACCAGTTGCCCAGAGCGTGCGCCTAAAACACTTAGAGTAGTCATCTAGGCGGCGCCTGGGTATACCGCCAAGTTACTCAGAGCGTGCGTCTAGACTAGGGATTTGGGCGGCGCCTGGGTATACCGACAAGTTACCCGGAGTGTGCGCCTGGGATTTGGTGACGCCTGGATATACCGACAAGTTATCCAGAGCGTGAGCCTCGGGTATACCGACAAGTTACCCGAGTCTCAGACCAGTTAGTTAGTTGTTAGGTTGTGCGCTGAGTGGTAACCGTTGTGCCCATTGTTGCAACTCCATCACGGGGGAAGTGTTGATTACAGTTTGAAGTTTGAAGTTTAGCCGCGGGAGTCGGCGTGTAAATTGGGGAGATCGTAGTAGAAGTCTCTCTCCCCGGGGAAATCGTAGGAGAAGTCTCTTTCCCCTCCCCCCGTGATTTATTGGCTATTCGGAGGACGGTTAACTCAGGTTGGCGAACACGGCCGCGCCAATGGGGCACTGTAAAATATGCTTCAAGTGTTCAAAAACCCAGCACAGTCTCCCGACTGGTGCTCAGAATGCTGTCAGTCTGGTGGAACAAAGAAGGCAAAAAGATATGTAAAGGATGTGAAAAGCTTGTTTAAGATAATTGTGATGCCTCCAGGAGGCAGATTATAGCCCAGTGAAGGTGTGATCGATGTAGCAAGAGCCTTCTATAGAACTGCTTCAAATCAGGAAAAAAAAGAAAAAAGATGGACTGTGGAAAGTGTATTGAAGGGAGAAGGGAAGTGATTAGAAGTGTAATAGGTTGGTACAGGAAAAAAATGGTTGATATGGTTTATGTAAGTGACTTATAGAAAGCTGCAAAATGGCGGATTTGGGAAAAGAAAAGGGAAAAAAAAAAAGGATTTTCTTCAGTGTTCGCTCAGCTTTGCAGTTTGCAGCTGCAGCCCCCCCTTTGGAATTTATGACTATGATAATCCACTTGTTATGTCTGTGTGGACCAGAAATCTGACCTTGTGTGTTGCCAGAGAACCGACTAATAGATGAAGGTCGCACAGCCAAGTTTACTGTGAGCGATATCTGCTCTACTGATGTTATGATGAGGCCAAATTAAGGGTTAAGTTGAGAATAGAAGAAATCATCGCTCACAGGGAAGTGTTCTGGCATTAGGCCAAAAAGGAGTGAACACTGGACATTCGGCCTTGAATTTACATTATATTCTAGATTTTATGAAAAGAAAAAAAATGCGAGCATCAGCGGAAAATTATTAAGTATAAGAAATTAGTCTGGGCAGAAATGTATAATGAAAAGACAAATGATTACTTTTACATGCCGTCAGCACGGCCCCTAAAATGGCGCAGGAGGATCCTGCCGCGCTTCCGATGCAGACACATCCCCCGCCGTATCACTAGCCCCCTAAGTCTCCTCTTCAGAGGGGTGGACCTGTAAAGAATGTCAGTGCCAAAACCACGCCCGCGGCTCACCTCCTTGTATCCAGTTATCATACAAGATGGCACGTCCTACACGTCCCAATTTCCGTTCCAGCAGCCATCTTAACTAATCCCATTCCCACTCCGGTGGCCATCTTAACTCCTGCAACTTCCTTTCCAGGTGGCCATCTTAACTGAGGGAACATCAGTCCCCGCCCAGCGGCCATCTTAGTTACTGGTATTCTCCATGACACGGCTATAAGTGGGAAACAATGCACATAGATGCAAGTAGAAGCACAACAAGTACTCGACTTAGTAAATGAGGGATATAAATATAACTGTAATTAGTTAATATTGTCTAATTAGAAATCAGAAATTTTATAAATTAATAACTTTCCTTTTTCTCTTTCTAGCAGCTTGTAAATGTCCAAGAGTCGAGACAATAGTTTAACAATGTGTTGTAGGAGTGAACAACCGAAGACAATGGTATTATGTGCCGGCAATTGATTAACTTAATGTTTCTTTCTACCCCCTCCGTACAGGATGGTTTTCTGTGTGTATCCGTATCCAGGAAAGCTGTGTCTATGAGAGTTGACCCATTCAGTGGAATGTGAATGAATGTAGCTTGAAGTTGTACTTGTGTGTGGACTGTGCGTGGATGCAGCAGAGAAAATGAGGAATGTTTATGATGTACTACATTTGTTTTTATTTATATGCGCATTGGGGATTTTTATCTTTTTTTCCTTGGTACCAAATATTTTGACCAAACTCTACATTTTATTTTTGAAAACAAGGCAATAAAACGTTTATGGGCCCTTCATGTTTTGTGTCTGTATTGTCAAATCTGTTTGTCTCTATGTTTGCTTTTTGTCGACTTGTTGTATGTCTAATGTACTAACATCAGAGATCTGACCTCATGGACAACCGAGACAAGACTGACTCAAACAGGGAAGCTCACAGTGTGGACTAAGGGGGGAGGGAGGAGGACAATGCTGACGTCACAGATACAAAGACAGCCATTGTGCACATCTCCTAGTTACGAGTACTCTGTTCATTCAAAAAAAAAAAGGGTCCAATCATTTCCACATCCAGAAAAGTTGGGTACTGCTACAAAATGTGCAGAATACACAATATCACACGTTTAGTAAGCATCAAAACATGTTAGGTATCTCAAGAAGGGTGGTTATTAATAAAAAAAAAAAATAATGGTGTTGTGTTTTATTTGGTTCAAAAGGTTTACATTACACAAGATACCCGGGCATTGCTATTGATTAATGTATTGAAATATGCAGGATCATTTGTCAAAATATTATGAAAGTTTGTTTTGAAGTATCCTTTAATTAGACCAGATTTAGAGTCTCACAAAAGTCCATTTTGATTTGACAGAAGACCTCTTTGGTCTCATTGGTAAGAGTTTTTTACATACAGTGTTGGACTGACAAAGGTTCTAAGGACATTTGTTTATTTGATCAATGATGGAGAGGAAACCACCTCAGCAACGGCTTATTCTAACGAACTGAGTTTTTTTGAGTTGACTTTTTGATTGTGTGGAACTGTTACGGTGCATCTTTCCTGTGTGCAGCTACAAAGAGCTGGGACTAACAACCTCGGGGAAAGTCCAGGAGCTGCTACGTCAAGTCTACAAGGTGTGGTAAGACACAGTTGTCAGTAACCCGTCACCCAACAAGAAACAACTTCGACCACGGGTCTGCCATGCTGAACAAGGCCTTGCTGTTCGTACTACGGCTGTCCAGGGGTGGACCTTAACGGTAATCTATGTGCCTAACCAGCAGAGCTGATGCAGACCAGTGAGGGTGGGAGGTCCTTGTGTCAAAGCTCCTCCCACAGTCAAGGTAACAGACTGTTTATCACCCACCGATAAGAGGCTCTAACATCTACACTGACACCTACACCTGCAACCCCTTCACATACATAAGGAGGAGTCGTAGACTGAACTTTGTAATAACTAGCATCAAGTGATGGACAATTGACTTTTCACCAGTGACTATGTTATTATCCAAGAAGATCGAAGAGAAGACGACCACAGAGAGACACTTCTTGTTAGTCCAACACACAGTTTTTGTTTTTTTTAGAAATCCAATGGTCCACAAATAGGTTTCTGTCAAATGATTAGGATAAGCCCAAGTACACAGGGGGGTACCTGTTGGGTTTCAGCCTTGGTGAAGACTACCTTTTCCCCCATGTCCGTCTAGACACTCTTGACAATTAGAAAATCAAAGATTAGGGAAAAATTCAGTCTTTAGGGGGGACTGTGAAGGTAGACTGGTCGAAATACTGAATTTTCCCCTCATAGTGTTATGTCATTTGTAGATACATGTATTTAATGCTATACAAATATATATATATATCTCAGCTTTGTAAATGCTTATGCAGCTGTGTAGAATGTCTATATCCTGGTATTGTGTCCAAGATACTGCGGTGCGGTGTGTCACGGAGGAATGTGTGTATATTTATATATACTTTTTGTGTCATATTTTTATGCTTTGTAACTTTTATAAAGCTTGCGTATAATATATGTATATATTTAACTAGTCCAAGATGGCCCCCGTACTCTTATCAAAATGACTTTTTCAGGCTAGTGACGTAGAATGGAATGCAACTTCTATCCAATCAAGAATGATATTGTTTGCTATTTGCATGCTTACGCCCCCTTTCCTTTTTGTATCGAATAAGTACGTGTGTTAATAAAGAAACAAGCCAGAGGCTGTAATGATTTTGCCACAGAAGCACGGCCAAAGGACTTAATACTGGAATCATAAGTCTGTGTTTTGTCCTTAATTATTGTGCGCACCCGTGTTCAAAACAATTCGGAATGACTGACTGAATTCCAGAAAGGACAGGTTTATGTCCACCTCAACAGTGTGTTCTGTCTTTTGTCTATTGTTTTCTCCCATTGTTCCCTCCCTGTATGCCCCAGCACGTACCTAGGCTAGGGACTGCCGTCCAGTTGTATGCTGTTGCCTAGGACGGGACGTGCAAGTAGGCAGAGTCAGTGGTGGGGTTGAGCTCAGGGTTAGCTGCACTTATCCCTGAATTGTGACACTGTACCTGCCATCTGTACTTGTCCTGTTGGGAGTTTATTGCAGGTGCAGTGTGTTTGAATGGAGAAGGCATTGTATGGAGGTGATTTGCCTGGTCACATAACCATCAGCAGCCATTTTATGGACAGGACCTCTGTGTGGACAGCACAAGAGACTTGGTAAACAAGGGGGCATACCTTATGAAAAAAAGGTAGAAAATAGTGCAGATTTTCAACAAAGGCTATGTTAGTGTCATATAATTGTCTCACAAATTTTGACTTCGATCTAAATGTCAGGAATGCGAGATCAACCAGAATGTCATACAGCCAGCCAACCTGCAGGTAGCAGTCCCCTTGTGATGTCACAGGTAGGCAGAATCCTATAAAAAGCTGATTCCATGCAGTAGTAAAGCCTCCACAGAGAAAAGGTGTAATGGAAAGATTTGTTCTGTGTTTTTGATCCCCACATGTTTTGCCTCACAATAACTGATCGAAATAACTGACCAAATAACCGAAGCGTGAAACCAGCCTAAGCAGTATGGAGTGGTGTAGCTGTAAATCCAGGAATGTGATGAGGTACAAAACTTACTACAGCCAGGAGGGGTGTCTCTGTGTGTCTTTACCTCTCTCTCACTCCGTAATTTCTCAGAACAATTCCTCCCTCCTTATAAACGTCTCTGGGCAACGGCATAAACTTGACCCTCCATAAAGCTATGAATCCATTTATCTGCCCATCAGGTGTACAGATTTTACCACTATATTAAGGGCTCACGCACACAAACATATATTTTTTTTTGTCTGTGTCCATTCCGGGTTTTTTTGCGCCCCGTATGGGGAACTGCAATGGAGATGCAAAAAAAAAAAATGGAAATTACTCTGTGTGCATTCCGTGTCTGACAAGACAAGATAAGTGGTACTGCGCAGGGTCCATATATTGTACAGAATAAAAGCAGATACTGAGGATTACACCCAGCATAAAGGACAAGAGAAGTAGTACTGTGCAGTGTCCATATATATATAGAGTAGGAGCAGATAGTGAGGATTACACCCATTATACAGGACGAGAGAAGGGATACTGTGCAGTGTCTATATATACAGAATAAGAACAGATACTGAGGATTACACCCAGTATACAGGCAAGAGAAGTGGTACTGTGCAGTATCCATATATACAGAATAAGAGCAAATACTGAGGATTACACCCAGCATACAGGACAAGAGAAGTGGTACTGTGCAGTGTCCATATATACAAAATAAGAGCAGATACTAAGGATTACACCCAATATACAGGAAAAGAGAAGTAATTTTGTGCAGTGTCCATATATTCAGAATAAGAGCAGATACTAAGGATTACACCCAGTATACAGGACAAGAGAAGTGGTATTATGCAATATCCATATACAGAATAGGAGCAGATACTGAGGAGAACACCTAGTATACAGGAAAAGAGAAGTATATATATACTGTATATATTTATTTGCATCTTGCACACAGAAATAAGTATTTGATCCCCTACCAACCATTAAGGCCCCTTGCAGACGAGCGTGTGTCAAACACCGAGTCCACAACGCAGCTCCTGGCCTGAACTCCCAGTATTGACTGGGGTCACATAGCATTATATTGATTTATGATGATATGTGACCCTTACATTTCTGGAATGTATTAGATGACACTGACATAATGCTGTTAGTGTTATACAATACGTTCCAGAACTGTAAGGGTTACATAGCATCATAAATCAGTATAATGTTATGTTACCCCGTCAGTGTCGGGAGTTCAGGGCAGGAGCTGCGATTCAGACTCGGTGCGTGACACACGCTCGTCTGCAAGGGGCCTAAGAGTTCAGGCTCCTCCAGACCAATTAGATGCTCCTAATCAACTCGTTACCTGCATTAACCCCTTCAACCCCGGGCTGTTTTCACCTTCCTGACCAGGCCATTTTTTGCAAATCTGACATTGTCTCACTTTATGTGGTAATAACTTTGGAACGCTTTTACTTATCCAAGCCATTCTGAGATTGTTTTCTCATCACATATTGTGCTTCACGACAGTAGTAAATTTGTGGCAAAATATTTCATTTTTATTTATAAAAAAATACCCAAATTTACCAAAAATTTGGAAACATTTGCAAATTTCCAAATTTCAATTTCTCTACTTTTCAAAATACATAGTAATACCTCCAAAAATAGTTATTATTTTACATTCCCCGTATCGTCTTTATGTTGGCATCATTTTATAAATGTTATTTTACTTTTTGGGACGTTAGAAGGCTTAGAAGTTTAGAAGCCATTTTTCAAATTTTCAACAAAATTTCCCAAACCATTTTTTTAGACACCAATTCAGATATAAAGTGATTTTGAGTGGCTTACGTAATGGAAAACACCCATAAAAGACCCAATTTTAGAATCTACACCCCTAAAATTATTTAAAAAAAAACTGCTGTTACAAACTTTGTTAACCCTTGAGGTGTTCCACAAGAATTAATGGAAAATGGAGGTGAAATTTCAAAATTTCACTTTTTTGGTAGATTATTCATGTTAATAATTTTTTTCTTGCAAAACAGCAAGGGTTAACAGCAAACTAAACCTCAATATACATTTCTCTGATTCTGCAGTTTACAGAAATACCCCATATGTGGTGGTAAACGTCTCTATGGGTTTGTGGCAGTGGTCAGAAGGAAAGGAGCTCCATACAGATTTTGGAGGCAGATTTTGCTAGAATGGTTTTTAGGCACCATTTTGTAATTGAGAGACCCTAACGTACCCCTACAGTGGAAACCCTCAAAAAGTGACCACATCTTGGAAACTACACCCTTCAAAGAATATATTAAGGGGGGTACTGGCCACTTTGACCCCCTAAGCATTTTACGGAATTTGGAAACACTTGGCTGTGAAAATGGAAAGTTTTATTTCTTCCAATAAAATGTTGCTTTAGCCCCAAATTTTTCATTTTCACAAGGGGTAACAGAAAAAAAGCACCCCATAATGTGTTCCCCATTTTCTCCTGAATACGGCAACACCCCATATGTGGTGGTAAACTGTTGTGGGGGCACATGGCAGGACTCAGAACAGAAGGAGCACCATATGGATTTTGCAGCACAAATTTTGATGGATTGGTTTGTGGGAGCCATTGATTTTTATTTTTTTGAGTTATTGTCTTATGTGGGGGCTCATTTTTTGCGGGATGAGGTGAAGTTTTCATTGGTACCATTTTGGGGTACATAAGACTTTTTGATCGCTCGGTATTACACTTTTTGTGAGTCAAGGTGAAAAAAATAGCTGTTTTGGCATAGTATTTTTTTTTTTTTACAGCATTCACCTAAGGGGGCGCGGCGATACCCAATATGTCTACCATTTTTATTTTTGGAAACTTTTACACATTAGATGCATTTTTGAACAGAATAAAATCTTTTTTTTCTGTTGCTATTTTCTGAGAGCCATGTTTTTTTTATTTTTCTGTCGATTGTCTCAGGTAGGGTCACATTTTTTGCTGGACGAGATGACAGTTTGATAGGTACCATTTTGGCTTAAATACGCCTTTTTGATCACCTGCAATTACACTTTTTGTGAGGCAAGAAGGAAAAAAATGGCTGTTTTGGCATAGTTTAAAAAAATTTTTTTTACAACATTCACCGGGGGGGCCATCTCATGTAATATTTTTATAGAGCAGGTTGTTACGGATGCGGTGATACCCAATATGTCTAACATTTTTATTTTTGGAAAGTTTTACACATTAGATGCATTTTTGAACAGAATAAAATCTTTTTTTCTGTTGCCATTTTCTGAGAGCCATATTTTTTTTTATTTTTCTGTAGATTGTCTCAGGTAGGGTCAAATTTTTTGCAGGACAAGATGACGGTTTGATTGGTACCATTTTGGGTCAAATACGCCTTTTTAATCGCCTGCAATTACACTTTTTGTGAGGCAAGAGGGAAAAAAATGGCTGTTTTGGCATAGTTTTTAAAAACAAATTTTTACAGCATTCACCTGGGGGGCCATCTCATGTAACATTTTTATAGAGCAGGTTGTTACGGATGCGGTGATACCCAATATGTCTAACATTTTTATTTTTGGAAAGTTTTACACATTAGATGCATTTTTGAACAGAATAAAATCTTTTTTTTGCGTTGCTATTTTCTGAGAGCCATATTTTTTTTATTTTTTGGACAATTGCCTCAGGTAGGGTCTACATTTCTGCGGGATGAGATGGCGGTTTGATTGGTACCATTTTGGCGTAAATACGCCTTTTTGATCGCCTGCTATTACACTTTTTGTAAGGGAAGGTGACCAAAAAAAGGCTGTTTTGGCACAGTTTTTTTTTTTACTGCGTTCACCTGGCAGGGTGGAGATATTTTTATAGAGCCGGTCGATACGGACGCGGCGATACCTAATATGTCTATTTTTATTTTTTTCACTATTTTTTACAATTTTTTTTATATTATTTTGTGAAAAGGATGCTTTTTTTAACTTGAAACTTTTTTTGTAAAACTTTATTTTCTCACTTTTTTCACTTTCTTTTTTTTTTACACTTTTTTTTAACTTTTGGGGTCTGATCCCCTTTACAATGCATTACAATACTTTTGTATTGTAATGCATTGGCTGGAAGTGTAGTACACACAGTAATACACTTCCAGCTTACTGCCTGTGAGATCCAGAGGGCTGGATCTCACAGGCTTCCGTAGATAGCAGCCGGATGCCTAAGGAAGGCATCTAAGCCATCGGCTATCTAAGCCATCAGCTCCCCGTCACAGTGGCGCGGGGACCCGATGGACACCCCTTCCCACCGCCCACATCGCATGTGCCGCGGTCAGCACTGACCGCGGCACATGAAGGGTTAATACACCCGCATCGGTGTTTTCACTCAATGGTCACCTGTATAAAAGACTCCTGTCCACAGACTCAATTAATCAGTCAGACTCTAACCACTAGAACATGGGCAAGACCAAAGAGCTTTCTAAGGATATCAGAGACACGATCATAGACTTGCACAAGGCTGGAATGGGCTACAAAACCATAAGTAAGATGCTGGGTGAGAAGGAGACAACTGTTGGTACAATAGTAAGAAAATGGAAGACATACAAAATGTCTGTTAATCGACATCGATCTGGGGCTCCATGCAAAATCTCACCTCGTGGGGTATCCTTGATCATAAGGAAGGTGAAAGATCAGACTAAAACTACATAGGGGGGAACTTAGGTTAACGATCTCAAGGCAGCTGGGACCACAGTCACCAAGAAAACCATTGGTAACACATTACGCCGTAATGGATTAAAATCCTGCAGTGCTCGTAAGGTCCCCCTGCTCAAGAAGGCACATGTGCAGGCCCGTCTGAAGTTTGCAAATGAACACCCGGATGATTCTGAGAGTGATTGGGAGAAGGTGCTGTGGTCAGATGAGACAAAAATTGAGCCCTTCGACATTAACTCAACTAGCCGTGTTTGGAGGAAGAGAAATGCTACCTATGACCCAAAGAACACCGTCCCCACTGTCAAGCATGGAGGTGGAAACATTATGTGTTGGGGGTGTTTCTCTGCTAAGGGCACAGGACTTCACCGCATCAATGGGAGAATGGATGGAGCCATATACCGTAAAATCCTGAGTGATAACCTCCTTCCTTCCACCAGGACATTAAAAATGGGTCGTGGCTGGGTCTTCCAGCACGACAATGACCCAAAATATACAGCCAAGGCAACAAAGGATCGTCTCAAAAAGAAGCACATTAAGGTCATGGAGTGGCCTAGTCAGTCTCCAGACCTTAATCCCATAGAAAACTTATGGAGGGAGCTGAAGATCAGAGTTGCCAAGCAAAAGCCTCAAAATCTTAATTATTTAGAGATGATCTGCAAAGAGGAGTGGACCAAAATTCCTTCTGACATGTGCGCAAACCTCATCATCAACTACAAAAAATGTCTGACTGCTGTGCTTGCCAACAAGGGTTTTGCTGCCAAGTATTAAGTCTTGTTTGCCAGAGGGATCAAATACTTATTTCTCTGTGCAAAATGCAAATACATATATATAATTTAGACAATGTGATTTTCTGGATATTCTATCTCTCACTGTTAAAATTAACCTATCCTAAAAATTATAGACTGTTCACATCTTTGACAGTGGGCAAACTTACAAAATCAACAAGGGATCAAATACTTATTTCCTTCGCTGTATATACAGAATTATGAAAAATAACTGTGGAGCCCTAGTTATGGATGTTCAACACAGTGAAAGCCAGATATTGCTCCAGGGAAGGAAAACAAAGCAAAGGGGTGTCCCCATTTTAGAGATCACCAGATCCACCATATTAAATGTTCCCTATGTCAAGATCCAGCTCTTTTACAAGCCTTAATGATATGACAGGGGAAGATCTAAGCCAGTTATTCATCCACAGACAGTGACAGCTGTTTCAGGGTGTTGCCCCTCATCAGTTTGAAATAGGACTTTGGCTAACCGGGAAGAATGCTTTGGAGACTACGCAAACAAAATAATAGCTGATCTTAGGGAGACCAACTACAAAAAAAACTGTGGAGACAGAGTCTCAACACAGAAATCCAAAATGCAAAGCTCCCTGGGAAACAGTAACATGCAAAATAACTATGGAGCCCCAGTGGGTCTTCAACACAGTGAAAGCCAGATATCCCTCCAGAGAAGGAAAACCAAGCAAAGGGGTATCCCCATTATAGAGATATATACAGAATAAGAGCAGATACTGAGAATTACACCCAGTATACAGGACAAGAGAAGTGGTACTGTGCAGTATCCATATATACAGAATAAAAGCAGATATTAAGGATTACAACTACTGTACTGTGGTCAGATAAATCAAAATTTCAAGTTCTTTTTAAAAAGCACAGACTCAGGAGGAGATGGGCCATCCAGCTTGTTATCAACGCACAGTTCAAAAACCTGCATCTCTGATGGTATGGTGTTGCATTAGTGCCTATGACGTGAGCAGCTGATGCATTACCCCAAAATACAATCAAAAGGTTGATTTTTGTGATGTTGAATTGTTAAGTGAAATGTTGAGATTTATTGTATTTGTGTTTGCCTCAGGGGCATTGCTAGGGTAGCAAAAGATCCGGGGCCCAAGTCCCAATGCATATGGCCCAATTCTCTAAGTTGACCCTCCTTCACACACCTCATTGTTCTTTATTTGTTATACAGCAGCACATACCTCTCACATCCAGTGGCTCCCAGGTGACGTCTCCTCTGATGTAGATCTTCTCTGTCATCATCTTCTCCATTTGGTCTGGACAACTTCTCTCAGCCGCCTCGTCTCTGCAGAGTGTGACACACAGACATCTTAGCTTCCTTACTTTTGTTACATCCCCTAACCTGGAGTCCTCCTGCTGCTCGCTGTGCTCCCCAATACCACCAAATACTGTCCTGAAGAAATATGAGTGCCCCCCATAGTGCTCCTCAAAGTCCCACCAATAGTAATTCCGTTCTAGAACGCCCTCATTACTAATACTGCCCCCTACAGTGCCCCCAACAGTTATAACGCTCCCCAACAGTGCCTCCATCAGTAGAAGAGCCTTGAGTATTAATAATACCCTCACAGACCCCTCAGTAGTAATAAGGCCACCAATAGTGCACATAGTAGAAATAAGGCAGATTTAAAAGTCCACCCTATAGAGCCCCCAGTAGTAATAAGAACACCTAATGTCCCCTGTATTTAAAATGCCCCTGCAGTCCGCCGCCAGTATTTATATTGCCCCCTACTGTTATAATGCTCCGTGTGAAGTGTCCCCCGTAGTTATATTCCTCCATGTAGTGTCCTCAGAAATTATAATTCCTCAGCCCCTCCACCATACAGTCCCATGTAAATAATACTATTTCCCTCCCTCTTCTGTCCCATATAAATGACATCACACCATCTCTCCAGCCCCATCCAAAATACAGTCCTATGTACATAATATCAACATGCCCTAGCCACCTCCAACATACAGTCCCATGTAAATAACATCCCTCCCTTCAGTCCTTCCACACACAGTCCTATGCAAAAAAAAACATCACCATGCCCTGGCCACCTCCAACATTCAGTCCCATTTAAATAATATCACCCCCTCCCACTCTAACATACAGTCTCATGTAAATAACACCCCTTCCTTCAGCAGTAATTACTACAACCCCCAGCATTGCTCTGCCTCTCACTTACCTCTACTCATGCTGCAGACCTCACCACAGCTTCTTCCCCAAGTTTACTTCACTCCTGAACGCCATCCACTCCTCCACTGGTCACATGACAGTGACATCATCAAAGGTCCTTCTCAACAACAGTCTATTGCACTGGTCACATGGACTGTGATGCCATCACAGGTCCTTGAGCTTTTCCAGTGCATTAGATTTAATTGTATTGCCGTCCTGATGATGGCAATACAGTTATATCTAAAAGGCAGGCAGGACATTAGGGGCCTGGAAGAAAACACCAGGGGCCCAGGCCCCGAATGTTTTAGCCTAACAACGCCCCTGGTTTGCCTACTTAATAGTTATGAATAGTTCATAGTTAACAACCCTGAAACAGCCCTTTTAAGTTGTTAGGAGATTGACTTTTGTCCATTCCTAGTCAGTTGTGAGAGCCTAGCTCTACTACTGAGAGGACACATGGCTTGTTCCTCAGTCCTAGGAGAGAGTTCCAGAGCACCATCATTATCCGAGACAGTTGCAGCTTTATCTAAAGTGCTCCAGAGAGAGAGAGAAGGATGATTAGAAGGTCTAGGATCAGCAACGTTATGCATTGGAGTCAATCAGTTAGGTACTCTTCTTGTTTAAGGCTTATACAAACATTATTGCAGTGAAAAAAATACTGTCAATGCTCCCTTCCACACTTTGAGACAGTCTGACCAGCCTTATCTTAAATCTATTCTCTACCCTGTAGCCTGGGAATTACAAAATGCTTACAAGAGCCTCATTGCCAGCCTAAGGTTCTGTAGAGAGACGGTGGGAAGACAGAAAAAAAAAGTTGTACCTTCATTGCTGCCGTTTATCTATACAATGCTGAAGGATTGCACTGTGTTATATGCCTTGGAACTGTGTCTTGATACTGTTAGATGAACGACTAGTTTTATTCTGCACTTTAGTATAAAGAAATCTATTTATTTTCACCAATTTGTACTGGCACTACTTTCCACCCACTGCACCTGCATATACACTCATGCCTTGCACCTTGCCAAAACACCTAACTCCAAGGGCACCCCAATCACATCAGGCAGGTGCCCCAACATCATAGTGTACCCAGGGTGAAGAAATAATGCCATCATTGCATGGTTCTATTGGGATATTGATGTGAGATGTGCCACTGTCATCCATGTCTCAGAGCTACTACCACTCCTTTCATCTACTTGCTCCTCCCAGGCAGCCGTTTTCACTTACACATCTGGAAAGGCACTCTCAATGCTGAACAGTATGTAGATAGTTTAGAACAACTTATGCTCCCATCCAATGTCTCTTTCAAGGAATGCCTTGCATATTTCAACAAGACATTGCAAAACCATACTGCATCAATCACAACAGCATGGCTACACAGACGGAGAGTCAGGGTGCTGAACCGTTCTGCCTGCAGTACAGACCTTTTATCAGTAGAATACATGTGGTGCATTATGAAATGAAATTAAGCAAAGAAGACCCACGACTGTTGAGAAGCTAGAATCCAACATCAGACAAGAATGAGACAGCGTTTCTCTCCCAAAACAATTGATCTCTTCACTTCCCAGAACGTTGTAGAGTGTTAGCAGAAGACTGGATGCCACGAAATGGTAGACATGGCCCTGTCCCAACTTTCTGAGATGCACTGCTGCCGTCAAGCTTTAAATTAGTTAATTTCATTAATGAAATAGCAAAAATGTCTCACTGTCAACATCTGATGAGGGTCCTATGATCTACTGGGAATAAACTATGGGTCTATGAGATTTGTAAATCATTACAATCTGTTTTTATTTACATTTTACGCAATGCCCCAACTTTTTTGGAATTGAGGTTGTATAATTCCAGCGATGCAACATCACTGAGATTATTCCTGTACTGTGACATTGTTGCTTTAATCTTTGCACTGTGATATCACTGTGTGTATTAAGCCGACACTATTACATCAATGTGTGCAATATTTTTTTACTGTGACTTTGTCGTGCATATTATTTCACTATTATTACTAGTGTTGAGCAAGCATGCCTTCGCTCGGGTCCGCTCGGTGTTCGGCCGATCTTGCCCATCTTCAAGAAGGGCTCTAGGTCATCCCCGGGGAATTACAGACCGGTGAGCTTAACGTCCATTGTGGGGAAACTTTTTGAGGGTCTAATAAGGGACTATATACAGGAATATGTTTTGGATAATAGTATTATAAGTGATAACCAGCATGGTTTTACTAAGGACAGAAGCTGTCAGACTAACCTTATTGGTTTTTATGAAGAAGTGAGTAGAAGTCTGGATAGAGGCGTGGCTGTGGATATTGTGTATTTGGACTTTGCAAAAGTGTTTGACATGGTCCCTCAGAGACGTCTGACGGGTAAATTAAGGTCGGTTGGATTAGAAAATCTACTCTGTAACTGGATTCAGAACTGGCTGAAGGAGCGTACTCAGCTAGTGGTGGTGAATGATTCCTACTCTGAATGGTCCCCAGTTATAAGTGGTGTACCCCAAGGTTCAGTGCTGGGTCCACTTTTATTTAATTTATTTATTAATGATATAGAGGGAGGAATTAACAGCACTGTTTCAATTTTTGCAGATGACACTAAGCTTTGTAGTAGAGTCCAGTCTATGGAAGATGTGCAGAAGTTACAAGCTGACTTGGACACACTGAGTGTTTGGGCATCCTCTTGGCAGATGAGGTTCAATGTGGATAAATGTAAAGTTATGCATCTGGGTACTAACAACTTGCATGCCTCCTCTGTCATAGGGGGAGTAACACTGGGAGAGTCACTTGTAGAGAAGGATCTCAGTGTCCTTGTAGACCATAGACTGCAGAATAGCATGCAATGTCAATCGGCTGCTTCTAAGGCCAGCAGGATATTGTCATGTATTAAAAGAGGCATGGACTCGCCGGACAGGGATGTCATATTACCACTGTATAAAGCATTAGTATGGCCTCATCTGGAATATGCTGTTCAGTTCTGGGCTCCAGTTTATAGGAAGGATGTCCTGGAGCTGGAAAGGGTGCAGAGACGGGCAACTAAACTGATAAGGGGCATAGAGCATCTTAGCTATGAAGAAAGATTGAAGGAGTTAAACTGATCAACCTGTATAAGTATGTAAATGGCCCATACAAAAAATATGGTGAAAAACTGTTCCAGGTAAAATCCCCTCAAAAGACAAGGGGGCACTACCTCCGCCTGGAGAAGCAAAGGTTCAGACTCCAGGGGCGACAAGCCTTCTTTACTATAAGAACTGTGAATCTGTGGAACAGTCTACCGCAGGAGCTGGTCACAGCAAAGACAGCTGAGGGCTTCAAAACAGGCTTAGATAAATTCTTAGAGAAAAAGAAGGTCACCACATATTAAGAAATGTAGAGTCATGTCTTAAGGTTACCCGTCCCCATCCCCTTCATCACTCCTACCCCCTCCCTTGGTTGAACTTGATGGCCATGTGTCTTTTTTCAACCGTATTAACTATGTAACTATGTAACTACTCGAGCGCAATGCACGAGTTCCCTCCCCACACCAAGATGGATCCGTCATGACCCCAATGCAAGTCAATGGGGACGGATCCGTTTGGTGTCACACAATAGTAAACGGATCCGTCCTCCATTGACTTTCAATGGTACCATTAGGCTGGGAAGGGCCAATAACCATGTCCCTTCCCACCCTGGTAGTGCCAGGCTGCCACTGCTGGTTGTATCTGGCTGGAGAAGGAAAAAAGGGGGGACTCCATGCCATTTTTAAAAATTATTTAATTATTTTTGAAAAAAAGTGGCGTGGGGTCCCCCCTTTTTTCCTTCTCCAGCCAGATACAACGAGCAGCGGCAGCCTGGCACTACTAGGGTGAGAAGGAACACGGTTATTGGCCCTTCCCAGCCTAATGGGACCAGCCTGCAGCTGCCCCAGAACCGGACCCACAATTTAGAAGGTCTGGCGGGTACCCGGCTCTTCCCGACACCCCTGGTGGCGGTGGGTGCCAGGGTAATAGATGTTGGGGTTAGTGCTGGCCATACCGGCAAACACTATGCCCAGTATTAGTAGTCAGGGCCGTCTGTAGATAGCCATGATTACTAAAACTGCAGTGTGGAAAAAAAACACACACGCACACTTATAAAATATTTTATTGAAATATATACTCCCCCAGACCCCTGTTTGAACATTTTATTTAAAAATTAAAAAAGCTAGTCCGACGTAATCCACCGAATCCGACGTAGTCGTCAGCATTCACAATCCTGAAAAATAGAAAACAAACCACTTACCTCCTCAGGCTTATTCTTTGTAGTGATTCCTCCCGTCCAGCAGGTGGCGCTGTGGTACATGTTACCACTCTGCGTGCCGTCTTCCGGCTGGACGGGAAGAGGGAGCTGCCAGGGAAGGTAAGTATTGTCTCTGTGTGTCTGTCTGTTTGTTTGTTTTTTTAAACTTTTGGGCATTTGTGTAAACCAGGCACCGCCCGCTCGGAAGAGCGGGGGGTGCCTGGTTTACTCCAATAGACTTCAATTATGCTCGGGTGCTCGGCCAGAGCACCCGAGCATACGAGCACCGCGGTAGACATGTGTCTTTGCCTTGTGTATTAGAGGGGCCAATCATTTTCTTTTCTGAACATGTCATTTAACATTGAAATAAGTCATCTTGGAATGGGGCCCCACTCCAAGTTTTTCTATGAGGCTCCATGGTTACTTCTTACAACCCCAATTTGTACCTGATATATACTCCATGGAAGTAGTATTTGGCTTGTGTATCTGTCCTAGGAAAGTCTTAGAAGAAATATTTTACTTAGTTAATGGACTTTGCCATCAAAAGTCAGTGGATTATTTGATTTGCAAATCACTTCTCGTTGATATTAATATAAATCTGCTGTTGAAATGACATCCAACACCAAATCCTCAAAGCTAAATGTCTCTTTTTGTCATGTCCGTTTTTATATCAGTCAGAATTTCATATCCAGCCATCTGTACATCTCTGTAATTTGTTTAAAATTAAAATGTAATATAAAAAAAAATCTATTTCGAGAGACAATTAATTTAAAAAGTACTATAAAATAAAGGCATTTTAGCATTCTCAAGTTCTGTGGGATAATAGACATGTACTGTACTATGCTATACATTGTGGAATGCTTAAAAACTAACACTGTATTTATAATCTGCCAGTATATGACTAAAATTATGGGCATTTGTCATGTCTGCGGGCCGTGCCTGCCACCATCCCACTGCTCAGAGCAGGCATGGGTGACATTTCACTTATCTGGCTGATTTTTCTGTTGTTCTGGTAGTCCTGACCCACTTGCCCTTCTCTGCTCTCGATTAGTGGGCATGGCTGTCAGAGTCTTATGTGCTTCTTCCTCATGCAGCCTACCTGTAGGAACCATGCTCACTTCCCAGCTCTTAAAGGGCCAGCGTGTGCACCCTAGTCTTCACCAGCCAATGGCTGGAAACCCTAAAGTACTTAAAGGGAACCTGTCATCTCCGAAACACCCCCTGAACTAGAGTAAGAGGTGTATAGTGTAAGTGATGCTGAATCCGAATATGTAAGTTTTATCTTCATACTCACTTCCATTCTGACGCTGTGCTCCCACAAACCAGCAGTAAAATGCACTCAGTGGACTCCAGTGATCACTCACATAATGTAGAGGACTCAAAGAAGAGTCCAGTGAGTGCATTTTACTGCTGGTCTGTGGGAGCACAGCGTCAGAATGCAAGTGAGTATGAAGATAAAACTTACATATTCGGATTCAGCATCACTTACACTATACATCTCTTACTCTAGTTCAGAGGGTGTTTCGGAGCTGACAGGTTCCCTTTAAGGCAAAATTTCCTGTGGAAGGTGCCTGAGCAGTAGGTATTTCTAGCTTGCCCCTGTAGTCCCTGTAGTCTAGTCCCTGTGTGAGGTTTGCTGTCTGTCCACTGCTTGACCTGAACCGCCCCTGAATACCATATTGACCCCCCCACTGCCTGCCTTGACCTTCAGCCTGTTTCATAGATTCACATACTCTGCCTGCCCATACCCCAGCCTATTATTGACTATGAGTTTTGCTTGTCCTTTTGGTGCTATACATTGATGTCTCTTGACCCCATGAGTCAGCAACCAACCATATGGAGACTATACCAAGAGGTAGAGGCCTGGTGTATTCCTTACAGCAAAGTCCAGATCTCCGTAGAGGAGATAAAGGGTAAAAACCAGGGAACTGACAGGATAATGTCCTTAGGTTTACCCTAAGTCAAACCTGTTGGTTGGCGCGCTGGTCCTACATCCAGTGACATAACAGGACTGATGAGTCAAAACTACATTTGTACACTAGTCATGTTAAGTTATGAAGATGGGGTACCTGTAGTTGGCTCCTGTAGGTATTTAGTATCTGTATAGGGATTGTTTTAAAGGAGATGCAACCAAGTCCATGACCTAGGTGACAAGGGTGTGGTAGTGCAAACTGCCATTAGAAGGGTGTTATTTTAATCTGCACCTTTTTCTGGTTGGGAAAAGAAGAAAAATATAGATACAAATCATATCAGTAATGGATGAACCTACTACAAGCTACAGTCATATCCAAAAGTTTTGAGACTGACACAAATTTTGTTTTTCACAAAGTTACATAATTTTTAAGGTAGCAATTTAAATTAACTCTAGATTGTTATGAAGCGTGATCAGATGAGCTGCAATTAAATTACAAATGTAAAGTCATTTCTTGCTATGAAAATTAAATTAATTACAAATTCAGCTACAGGATTGAGTCACCACCAGTGCAGGACTTGCTCAGGAAGTGCAACAGGCAGGTGTGAGTCCATCTGCACGCATAGTGAGGCAAATACTTTTGGAGGATAGCCTGGTATCAAGAACCAAAGCAAGGAAGCTACCGCTCTCACAGAGAAAAAACATCAAGGACAGACTGACATTCTAAAGGAAGTACAGGGATTGGAATGCACAGGACTGGGGTAAAGTTTTTTTCTCTGATAAAGCCCCTTCAGACTGTTTGGAACATCTGGAAAAATGATCGACTAGAGAAAAACAGAAAATGTGGGTGCTATCATGAGCCCTGTATCATTTCCAACAGTAAAACATCCTGCGACCCTTCCCTGACATAAATTGGTATGACGACTTGTCGCACACTGTAAATGGCCTGGAGTAGGGTTCCCACCCTCATTAAGGGAAAATGAAAACTCCGGCTTTGTATGAAATCAGGTGTGAATTTTTATTATGTAAATAAGCGGCATAAATAAAGATGTGACGTTTCGGCTTACTTTAGAGCCTTCATCAGACTACAAAAAAAAATAAAAAAAAAGGTGTACATTAGGAAAGTACAAGGATAACAAGAAATATCTAAATTAATACAGAAGGTATCCTGTCTAATTACGTGTCACAACAGATGAATGTCAACATCAGGCGAGTATTAACATTAAGAATATGGTTTACAATGGTGCACAGACAAGAAGATATAATTTCCATCGGACCATACTGTACATCAAATCATCTGGTGAGTGTCACCAATGCAATAAAGTGGTATACAGAAAGAGTCTTGTCTCATAGCATATCACAAAAAGAACATAGTTTTCAGTGGTTTAGAAGACATAATTCTCATCAGACCATTTGTGAAGTATTTATCTCCCAGATAGTATACTGTGATCATAGACTCGTATCAACATTATCAATATCTGTTAAATGGTTGTTCAAGAAAAAGAGCCTGCTGGCATATATGGAAGAGCCGCTTACCTGTAGCCGCGAAAGGAAAGATGATCTGATGTAGAATAGCACAGTGGAGGTACACAGCGTCCACTGTGTGTATGGAGAGAGCGCTGAAGTGTAGGAGGAAGCGGCCTGCATTTTATGCTAAGAGCATACTAAGCTAAGCGCTTCCTTTAAAGCGCGGACCGCTTCCTCCTACACTTCAGCGCTCTCTCCATACACACAGCGTATGCTGTGTACCTCCACTGCGCTATTTTTCGAAAGAGTAGCAGACAGAAAGAGATTGCCTCCAGAACAGTGGGCAGAGGTCTTAGCCCCCTACATCACTGGGGAGCCTCAAAAAGCATATTATGACTTGACCCTGCAAGATGCCAAGGAGTACTGCAAACTAAAGGCAGAAATACTGGCTCGTCTGGGGCACACGCTGGCAGTCAAAGCCCAACGTGTGCATCGCTGAGCTTATAGCAAAGACAAGCCTCCAAGGTCCCAGATGTTTGACCTGCTCCACCTGGTCCAAAAATGGCTACAGCCAGACACCTGTACTCCGGCCTGGATGGTGGAAAGAGTCGTCATGGATCAGTTTTTCCACTCAATTCCTGAGACCATCCAGTGCTGGGTTGCCCAAAGAGGTCCCCGGAATGCGGATGACCTGGTGAGCCTGGTAGAGAGGTATGTGGCTGTGGATAACTCCCTAGTCAGTCAAAGGAGTCTGAGGTCACTCTACTGGGGTGCCAGGAGTGAAGCTGGGGCTCAAAGGAGGTGGCCCAAACCCTGGGTTGGTGGGTGTTTAAAGTTCCAGAAAGAACCAGCACTGGTGACAAGAAGTCAAGCCCGGTCCATCATCTGCTGGAGGTGTCATGGTCCTGGCCATATTGCAGCCCGTTGTCCTACCAACACTGAGCCCATGGACTGCTCTGTAGGGCGGCGCTGCTCCTTTTTTGCTTACCCTGCCTACAGCGCTGTTCCTCATCCTGGTGAGGGACCGCAGACCTGCCATCTGACTGTGAACGGAGTTGAAGTAACTGGACTCTTCGACTCAGGGAGCCTAGTCACCCTTGTGACTGACACCCTGCCCCATGAACTGGTACCCAGGAAAAGGGTAGGGGTTAGGTGTATTCATGGAGACACCAAGGCGTATCCCATGGCCCAGGTTACACTCCATACAGACTGCGGTATCGTGTCCTATGGGGTGGGCATTGTCAAGGACTTGCTGCCTGATATAATTGTTGGCCGGGATTTTCCTCTGTTCTGGGACTTATGGGACAAAGCTTTCACACCCGATAAACCAGAACACAGTGATTGGGCTAGGGATGTTAAAAATTCATCTGTAATGCATAATGAATTTCCTTTCTCTGTTCTGGCTGGGGAGGAGGAGGAGGAGGAAATGTCCTCTGAAAGTAATGTACCTGATCTAGAGGTCTCCAGGGAAAATTTTGGGACTGCTCAGCTCCGGGATTTAACTTTAAAGGGCACCCTTGATCAGGTAACCATAATCAATGGTGTTCCCCAAGAGCCTGGGGCTGATAATCGTTTCCCTCACTTTGCCATGAATAATGATTTGCTGTATCGGGTGAACAAAGTCAGGGACGAGATAGCTGAACAATTACTGGTACCAAGACCCTATCGACGTATGGTCTTAGATATGGCTCATTCCCATGTATTGGAGGGTCAACTAGGGGCTGACAAGACCCAAGAGAGGATACTACAGAGGTTTTACTGGCCAGGTTGTTTTAGGGAAATACGTCATTTTTGTCAGTCTTGCCTAGCCTGCCAGTTAATCTAACCGGTTACCCATTTTCGCAGTCCCTTAGTCCCGCTCCCAATAATAGAAGTCCCATTCCAACAGATAGCAATGGACTTGGTGGGACCCCTTGATACAGTGCCTTGCGAAAGTATTCGGCCCCCTGGAACTTTTCAACCTTTTGCCACACTTCAGGTTTCAAACAAAAAGATATAACATTTTAAATTTTTAGTGATGAATCAACAACAAGTGGGTCACAATTGTGAAGTGGAAGAAAATTTATTGGATCATTTAAACTTTTTTTGTAATAATAAAACTGAAAAGTGGGGCGTGCAGAATTATTCGGCCCCCTTGCGTTGCATGCTCGAGCTCTTTGAGGTTCGATGGAGAGCGTTTGTGAACAGCAGTTTTCAGCTTTTTCCACATATTCTCAATTAGATTCTGGTCTGGACTTTGACTTGGCCATTCTAAGACCTGGATACGTTTATTTTTGAACCATTCCATTGTAGATTTTGCTTTATGTTTGGGATCATTGTCTTGTTGGAAGATAAATCTCTGTCCTAGTCTCAGGTCTTTTGCAGACTCCAACAGGTTTTCATCCAGAATGGTCCTGTATTTGGCTTCATCCATCTTCCCATCAATTTTAACCATCTTCCCTTTCCCTGCTGATGAAAAGCAGGCCCAAACCATGATGCTGCCACCACCATGTTTGAAAGTGGGGATGGTGTGTTCAGGGTGATGAGCTGTGTTGCTTTTATGCCAAACGTATCGTTTTGCATTGTTTCCAAAAAGTTCGATTTTGGTTTCATCTGACCAGAGCACCTTCTTCCACATGTTTGGTGTGTCTCCCAGGTGGTTTGTGGCAAACTGTAAACAAGACTTTTTATGGATATCTTTGAGAAATAGCTTTCTTCTTGCCATTCTTCCATAAAGGCCAGATTTGTGAAGTGTTCAACTAATTGTTGTCCTATGGACAGACTCTCCCACCTCAGCTGTAGATCTCTGCAGTTCATCCAGAGTGATCATGGGTCTCTTGGCTGCATCTCTTATAAGTCTTCTCCTTGTTTGAGATAAAAGTTTAGAGGGACGGCCGGGTCTTGGTAGATTTGCAGTGGTCTGATACTCCTTTCATTTCAATATGATCGCTTGCACAGTGCTCCTTGGGATGTTTAAAGCTTGGGAAATGTTTTGGTATCCAAATCTGGCTTTAAACTTCTCCACAACAGTATTACGGACCTGCCTGGTGTGTTCTTTGGTCTTCATGATGCTCTCTGTGCTTTAAACAGAACCCTGAGACTATCACAGAGCAGGTGCATTTATATGGAGACTTGATTACACACAGATGGATTCTATTTATCTTCATCAGTCATTTAGGACAACATTGGATCATTCAGAGATCCTCAATGAACTTCTGGAGTGAGTTTTCTGAACTGAAAGTAAATGGGCCGAATTATTTTGCACGCCCAACTTTTCAATTTTATTATTACAAAAAAAGGTTAAATGATCCAATAAATTTTGTTCCACTTCACAATTGTGACCCACTTGTTGATTCTTCACCAAAAATTTAAAATGTTATATCTTTTTGTTTGAAGCCTGAAATGTGGCAAAAGGTTGAAAAGTTCCGGGGGCCGAATACTTTTGCAAGGCACTGTAGGTCAGCCAGAGGTCATCTATATATATTGGTAATAGTAGATTATGCTACTTGGTACCCAGAGACTGTACCTTTAAGGAATACCTCTGCTAAGACCATAGCCCGGGAATTGTTCCAGATTTTTTTCAAGGACAGGATTGCCTAAAGAAATTTTGACAGACCAGGGGACGCCATTTATGTCGAAGGTCATGAGAGAAGTTTGTAAAATGCTAAAAATCACCCAGTTGCGAACATCGGTGTACCATCCGCAGACAGATGGCCTATTTGAAAGGTTCAACAAAACTTTAAAAGCAATGTTAAAAAGAGTAGTAGCAAAGGACGTACGAGATTGGGACTGTCTCCTACCATACTTGCTGTTTTCGGTCAGAGAGGTTCCCCAAGCCTCCACAGGGTTTTCACCCTTTGAGTTACTGTACGACAGACACCCTCGGGGGTTACTAGATGTGGCTAAGGAGACATGGGAAAATGAAGCCACTCCTTATAAAAGCGTCATTGAGCATGTGGCTCAGATGCAAGAAAGAATTTCTAATGTCATGCCCATTGTGAGGGAGCATTTGCTCAAGGCCCAGGAGAACCAGGCTAGAGTAAATAATCGGTCAGCCAGGATTAGACAGTTCCAGCCAGGAGATTAGGTGCTTATACACTTGTACCAACAGTGGAGAGCAAGTTCCTGGCCAAGTGGCAGGGACCGTATGAAGTGATGGAGAAGGTAGGTAGGTGAAGTAAAGAATTCTTCAGCCAGGTAAGAGGAAGCCCTTCCAAATTTACCACATAAACTTAATAAAGCCTTGGAAGGAAAGAGACCCTCCTGAAACCACCTGTAAGATAGCTCAACAGGAGGCTAGGGTAGAAGAGGTTAGAATTGAAGAGGGTTTGTCTCCTTCCCAGAAACAACAGTGCAGAGAGTTGTTGCTACAGAACAGGGACATGTTCCCAGATTTGCCAGGTCTCACTCAAGTTATATAACATGAGATTCTCATAGAACCTCATATTCAGGTGAATCTAAAACCTTACCGAATTCCTGAAGCCCGGCTGGAGGTGATTTCCAATGACGTTAAGAGAATGTTAGAACTTGGGGTAATTGAAGGGGCCAAGAGTGGGTGGTCAAGTCCCATAGTTTTATTGCCAAAACCATCTGGGGAGTGGCGATTTTGTAATGATTATAGAAAATTAAATGAAGTTTCTAAATTTGACGCTTATCCCATGCCCCGGGTGGATGAGCTTATTGAGAGGTTAGGACTTGCCAGGTACATTACCACCCTAGACCTTACGAAGGGCTACTGGCAAATTCCCTTTTCCAAGGAGGCGTAAGAAAAGACAGCATTCTCTATGCCTGACGGGTGCTATCAATATGTCAGGATGCCCTCTGGGCTACAGGGAGCCCCTGCCACCTTCCAGAGGGCTACGGACTGGATTTTAGGCCCCCACAAGAAGTATGCAACGGCTTACTTAGATGACAATCATTTTTAGCAGAGACTGGGAAAGCCATTTGAGAAAAGTTCAGGCAGTGCTTGGGGCCTTAAGAAAAGCTGGTTTTACTGTGAACCCCAAGAAGTGTGCTATGGGAATGGAAGAGGCAAGGTACCTAGGCTACATAGTAGCTAAGGGTGAGATTAAGCCACAGGTAAATAAGGTGGAAGCAATCCAGGATTGGCCATGCCCACTCACCAAGAAACAGGTTAGAGCATTTTTGGGAATTGTGGGATATTACAGGAGGTTTGTTCCTAATTTTGCCAGGATCGCAGCCCCCTTGACAGACCTTACAAAGGGTACAAAATCAGTCATGGCTAAGTGGTCTCCCGAGGCAGAACAGGCATTTCAAAAGCTGAAACAGGCTTTGTGTAAGCAGTCAGTGCTGGTAGCCCCAAATTTCACCAGAGAGTTCATAGTTCAGACAGATGCATCAGACGTAGGTTTGGGTGCTGTCCTGTCGCAAGAGATCAATGGGGAGGAACACCCTGTCATGTACCTCAGCAGAAAACTGTCCCAATGTGAGAGAAACTATGCAATTGTCGAGAAGGAGTGTCTCGCCATTAAGTGGGCCCTGGACTCCCTAAGATATTACCTGCTGGGTAGGAAATTCAGGTTAATATCCGACCATGCCCCGTTAAAATGGATGAGGGAGAAGAAAGGAAACAATGCTAGGGTAACGCGGTGGTTTCTAGCACTCCAAGATTTTAATTTCCATGTAGAACATAGGCCGGGTAAACTACGTAAACTACATGGAAATGCTGATACACTGTCGAGAGTGCATTGTTTAGTGACAGAAGGTGCCCAGCCCCTAGGCTTGGGGCAGAGGGGGGGGAATGTAAGAGGGCAAGAGGTAAAGTGGTGGATGGCAGGTATGTGTCACCGAGGTGGATGGCCTCGGTGATGTAACAACCCTATAGGTTGTACCAGTAACACTATGTTACTGAGTATGTTATTTCTGCTGTAGTCTGGGTTTGGGTTTTTATGGAGCGACTAGAGCGCTTAGGTGGGAAAGGTCGCTCCCATACTCCAGCCCGGGTTTTTACTAGCCCTGTAAAAAGGCAGCTGTAACAGCCCAGAAGGGAACTGATTTGGGAGCTGTGTGAGCAAGCTGAAGGCCTGTTTGCTGTATTGGAGAAAAACTGCCTAAAAGTTCCTGTGGAACACTACACCACTGACCCGGTGAGGTTTCTTCTTTAAGTTCATAATTCATGAAGAAAGGACTGTTTTGTTTTATGTTTTTACAAGCTGAAAAATGTGTGTTTCTGTTTATTCATGTGGAAGAGACAATAAATTGTCCACTGAGTTTCACTTATACCTGTGTCTGTGCTGATACGAGTGACTACCTGTGAGCTGAACCCCCACAGTACCCATCCCCACTCTGTTATAGGGACGCTATTGTCCCTGATGACATCACAGTTTATTTTTCCGTTCTTCTAATTCATCAGAACAGGAAAAACCTGAGGATCTTGTATTTTGAGCATCCATAAGGCCTCTTTCATATGGTCAGTAATTGCATGTCGAAAGTAGGAGTGGGTCCAAAACACAGAAGAGATGCAAACATTTTCATTAAATTATATCTCTGGTTTGGCTGACAAATACTGATCAAACATTGATGCAAAATACTGGCTAAATACAGACTGTGTGAAAGAGGATATTAAAGTCCTACATGCAAGACATTTTTCGTTGTTAAAAAAAAAAAAAAAAAAACCTGATTTCAGATGTAAATGACCAAAATGGTGCAAATTGAGCATAATGCCTCCTTCGCACAGTCAGTATTTGTTCAGTATCATTATTGGACCCACTTCTGGTTTAGGCTTACAATTACTGATCAAATAGTGATGCAAAACACTGACAAAATACTGACTTCATGGATGCTCAAAATACAGGATTCGGTACTGCCACTGCTGCCAACCTCCCAACATTGTCATGGGGCCACTGTTGTCATTGTCATTGTCACTGCTGCTGCTGACACCCTCCCTACTCTGTCATGAGGCCACTAATTGAATCTTGGAGCACTGCACAGTTAAGCCCCTGGTGATAAATTAGACCTGATGCTAACATTGACCTGTGATACTGAAGCACAGTAAATCTACAACTAACAGAAGGGATTAAGAAGCATGTCTTTGGACTCCCACAAAATGCAATAAATATTTTTTTTGTTCACTTCTTTATTGCCATTGCCTCAATTTCTTTATTTTGCTCCTCTAAGGAGCTATTTGGACACAGCTCCTGCAGGGATGTGCATGGGTTTTTGGCTTTACTGAAGGGTGCTGTATGCTTTTCTTTTTGTTCAACAGAAGGGAATAGCTATGAATCTTGGTGCACTGCACTGTGATGTAGATGGCGATAAATTTCATCTGCCTGTAATATTGACGGCACAGTGCCTACAGAACAGATTAACTATGAATGTGAGTGCACTAGAACATAATACACATGCTGATACATTCTCCCTGCACTCTCCCTGCAGTATAGTTTCCAAGCCTTCACACTGAGATTGGGCCACCAAGTGGGATAAATATGATTAGTAGAGATGAGCGAGTAGTGTTCGATCGAGCCGGTATTCGATCGAATACTACGCTATTCGGCATACTCGATTTCAATCGAGTATAACGGCGATGGCGCACTGAGAATTCGTTTCCCCTCCCACCTTCCCTGGCGCTCTTTTTCCACCAATCAACATGCAGGGGGGGTATGACAGGCACGCTGAGCACGCTGGCAGCGCGAAAACAGCGTCTACATGGATTGGCTGGAAAAACCATGTGACCTCGAATATTAAAAACTCAGCTCTTCCTGCTCGTACGCATATGCTGCGTGAACTTAGTCAGGGACAGAGGCTGGAGAAGGGACAGACAGGTTTTAGCAGTTGGACAGGCAGGAGCGTGATTAAAAGCCCTTATCAGGGCTACTATAGTGCAGTACAGTGATAGCTTTACTACAAGATACACTTTACAGAGAACGGCTGCCGTATTCAGGGATAGCTGCTGGAGTAGGGACAGAGAGAGGCATTAGTGGTGTATTAGGTGCTCTGCTACATACCAAACTATATTTGGCACTACTGTTCTGCGTTCTTTTTGGCTGAAAAACCCTGTTATATAACTAGTGTGTATATGCACCATCTGATCTGGCAGTATACGGCTGTGAATTTTTTTTTTTTTTTTAAATACAGTTTATTTGGCTCTAGTGTTCTGGGTTCTGTGTGCCTGCAATACCCTTTTTGTATACCAGGTGTAAATACCCACCGTCTGTACAGTTAGTACACGGCTGTGTACCTTGAAATATACAATATCTAGGCCTTTTAATTGGCCACTGTACTGTGCGTTCTCTTGCTAAATTATTTCACATACCTGGTGTAAATACCCACCGTCTGAGCAGTTAGTACACGGCTGTGTACCTTGAAATATACAATATCTAGGCCTTTTAATTGGCCACTATACTGTGCGTTCTCTTGCTAAATTATTTTAAAAACCTGGTGTAAATACCCACCGTCTGAGCAGTTAGTACACGGCTGTGTACCTTGAAATATACAATATCTAGGCCTTTTAATTGGCCACTGTACTGTGCGTTCTCTTGCTAAATTATTTCACATACCTGGTGTAAATACCCACCGTCTGTACAGTTAGTACACGGCTGTGTACCTTGAAATATACAATATCTAGGCCTTTTAATTGGCCACTGTACTGTGCGTTCTCTTGCTAAATTATTTCACATACCTCGTGTAAATACCCACCGTCTGTACAGTTAGTACACGGCTGTGTACCTTGAAATATACAATATCTAGGCCTTTTAATTGGCCACTGTACTGTGCGTTCTCTTGCTAAATTATTTTAAAAACCTGGTGTAAATACCCACCGTCTGAGCAGTTAGTACACGGCTGTGTACCTTGAAATATACAATATCTAGGCCTTTTAATTGGCCACTGTACTGTGCGTTCTCTTGCTAAATTATTTCACATACCTGGTGTAAATACCCACCGTCTGTACAGTTAGTACACGGCTGTGTACCTTGAAATATACAATATCTAGGCCTTTTAATTTGCCACTGTACTGTGCGTTCTCTTGCTAAATTATTTCACATACCTGGTGTAAATATCCACCGTCTGTACAGTTAGTACACGGCTGTGTACCTTGAAATATACAATATCTAGGCCTTTTAATTGGCCACTGTACTGTGCGTTCTCTTGCTAAATTATTTCACATACCTGGTGTAAATACCCACCGTCTGTACAGTTAGTACACGGCTGTGTACCTTGAAATATACAATATCTAGGCCTTTTAATTGGCCACTGTACTGTGCGTTCTCTTGCTAAATTATTTCACATACCTGGTGTAAATACCCACCGTCTGTACAGTTAGTACACGGCTGTGTACCTTAAAATATACAATATCTAGGCCTTTTAATTGGCCACTATACTGTGCGTTCTCTTGCTAAATTATTTCACATACCTGGTGTAAATACCCACCGTCTGTACAGTTAGTACACGGCTGTGTACCTTGAAATATACAATATCTAGGCCTTTTAATTGGCCACTGTACTGTGCGTTCTCTTGCTAAATTATTTCACATACCTGGTGTAAATACCCACCGTCTGTACAGTTAGTACACGGCTGTGTACTTTGAAATATACAATATCTAGGCCTTTTAATTGGCCACTATACTGTGCGTTCTCTTGCTAAATTATTTCACATACCTGGTGTAAATACCCACCGTCTGTACAGTTAGTATACGGCTGTGTACCTTGAAATATACAATATCTAGGCCTTTTAATTGGCCACTGTACTGTGCGTTCTCTTGCTAAATTATTTCACATACCTGGTGTAAATACCCACCGTCTGTACAGTTAGTACACGGCTGTGTACCTTGAAATATACAATATCTAGGCCTTTTAATTGGCCACTATACTGTGCGTTCTCTTGCTAAATTATTTTAAAAACCTGGTGTAAATACCCACCGTCTGAGCAGTTAGTACACGGCTGTGTACCTTGAAATATACAATATCTAGGCCTTTTAATTGGCCACTGTACTGTGCGTTCTCTTGCTAAATTATTTCACATACCTGGTGTAAATACCCACCGTCTGTACAGTTAGTACACGGCTGTGTACCTTGAAATATACAATATCTAGGCCTTTTAATTGGCCACTATACTGTGCGTTCTCTTGCTAAATTATTTCACATACCTGGTGTAAATACCCACCGTCTGTACAGTTAGTACACGGCTGTGTACCTTGAAATATACAATATCTAGGCCTTTTAATTGGCCACTGTACTGTGCGTTCTCTTGCTAAATTATTTCACATACCTGGTGTAAATACCCACCGTCTGTACAGTTAGTACACGGCTGTGTACCTTGAAATATACAATATCTAGGCCTTTTAATTGGCCACTGTACTGTGCGTTCTCTTGCTAAATTATTTCACATACCTGGTGTAAATACCCACCGTCTGTACAGTTAGTACACGGCTGTGTACCTTGAAATATACAATATCTAGGCCTTTTAATTGGCCACTGTACTGTGCGTTCTCTTGCTAAATTATTTCACATACCCAATTATATACCCAAATATTGTATTTGCAACAAAAAAAAATAAAATGCGGAGGGGGGCTAGCGGAATCGGACGTGGACGAGGACGGGGGCGCGGAAATGCTGTTGGTGGCCTTGTTGAAGCCAGTGGGGATACAATGCGTGCTGGTGAGGGTCAGCCAGGATCCCACTCATCCAGAATCCCTGCCTTTATGGGACAGTTAAGCAGGGGGCGAGTTACACCGCTGTTGAGGCCTGAGCAGGTTGAACAGGTGGTGCAATGGATAGCCGATAGCGCTTCCACACAGTTGTCCACCAGCCAGTCATCCACACAGTCTCACTCTGACCCTCCTTCCTCCACACCTGGCCAACAGATTCATCCCACCCTTGACCCCTCCCAGGAGCTCTTTTCGGGTCCTTTTTCAGATGTGCCGGAAGAATCCCAGGAGCTAGCAGAGGAATT